>JASANF010003980.1:0-12965 GCA_030248245.1 Trissonchulus sp. WLG1_4 | reverse complement strand
CCCATAGCCGTAGTGCCCTGTAGGGGCAATTCCCAGTGAGAGAAGACTTCCAGATATGAAGACCACCCGAGTGCCGGAACTGAGATAGTTGATTCCAGCTAATTGTTCTCCTCGGTTTCAGCTACCGTCATCCGAGACGGTCGGTGGGCTCTCTGTTATTACCAGCAGCTATTTACCGTGTGGCATTATCCACCAGCTGCTTCATCATTGCTCTCTGGTACCTTGGTCACCAGTGAAGTCCATTTCGCCGGCTCTCTCTGGGCCGACATCCAGCAGCGACAGACAATTCACGCGTCCCGCTGCCAGGGACTCCGAACCGAACCCAGACAGCGTGAGGATCCACTGTCCTCACTCCAGACACTCGCGGGTCCGGCTACCAGAGACTCGCACTCCAGACAGTGTGACTGTGTGAGTATCCGCTGTCCCCCTTTCCAGACGACGATACGTTGGTCATCAGCTCCAACGATTCCTGCTCCGGACCGTGGCACTGTCTTCATCCAACGACTCGGGGCACCCAGTTCAAACGGCGACTGACTCACCACTCAACATCTAGCTCAGATGGGCAATCATTTATTTGGGTTCTGTGTTGTATCTGTTTATCCACGACACAGAACTTAGTGGCGCAGTGGATAGGATCTGCACTCACCTTACGATTCACACGTGCGGATTAACGGACTTACTCGCTTGCCTGCGCACCTCAGCAATGGTGACTCCCAGACAGAATCATGCCGAGATCAGTGTCTGGAACTCTCCGTATGGCTCTTGGGCCTCTGAAAACAAATCTGGTTAAGACTGTCAAAGCAGCGAAGACCATCCTAGCTGAACCGATTCCCGACGACAATACTCGGGGTCAGCTGGCTGACCGCATCCAGGAGCATATCTCAACCCTCCGAACCCGAATCGATTCCCTACTGGAAAGGGAAGAGAAGTGGCGTCTGCTGATTGCCGATATAACCGACGATGACGACGCCGCTAAGGAGGAAGAGTTATTCGAATCCACTGCTTACGGTCCCGACGGTTTTGGTCTATGGATTCAAGAAGGGAAACTGGTTCTTGGTCTTCTCGAAACACGAAAGGCGAAGATTGAGAAACTGAACCATCCGGCCCCCCAAGGCGCTTCGGCATCTCCGGCGTCTTCTGGTCTCCCATCCATGGTAAAACTACCGCAGCTGACTTTGCCAACATTCAACGGGGACTACCTCAAATGGCACGAGTTCTGGGGACTTTTCAAATCAAACGTCCACAACTCTAGCCTAACAAACGCCGAAAAGTTCGCCTACCTACGAGCTCAACTATCCGGATCTGCCTTGGAGGCGCCCGAAGGCATCGTAATCAGCGATCGAAATTATAACTGGCAGTCGACACTTTGCAATCCCGATTTGAGAAATCCGAATCAGAGCTGATCAATGCCTATTACAGTCAACTGAAACGGATTCCTCGGGCCACTACTCGAGTGGATAGTCTGTTGAAAACCCTCGATGCTTGTGAACGAGTCCTTCGGCTTCTGGAAAACGCAAGTGAAGGACTTGATTCCAACCGCTCACTTGTCCTTGATGTGGTGAACAAATTTCCAGAACGCCTCATCAAGAATCTCTACTGGCACGGACATGTGACACCTACCTCATCATTATCTCAGTGGCGGCACGCATTGAGGCACCAGATTCAAACTTGCGAGCAACTGGAAGAAATGCTGGAAAACATGGACTCGCTGACAGTCACCTATTCCAAACCTCATCGGATCAAATCCGAACCCGTGGCTCCCAAGCCCGATTACCAAGAAAGCCACACAAATCAGAAACTGGCTTTAAGCTCAGCCCTGACTGTCAACGATTCGAAGGCTCCCGTGCAGAAAGAGCGACGTAGCTTGCCAGCCAGTCGGATCAGTCAGAAGGCTAGCACCGAACCCCAGTCGGCGCCTTCCCCCTGCTTCTTCTGCGAAGGAGCTCATTTCAACAATGATTGTCCCAACTATGCTTCTTCTGCCCGAAGAACCCACCGTTTGAAGGAGCTGGGACGTTGTGGCCGCTGCATGCGGAAACACGAGGGCTCGAGCTGCAGCCCACATGCAAAGATCAGATGTTTCCATTGTCGATCTTCTGGTCAGCACCTCACTGCGCTTTGTCCTGAAAATTTGGTAAAGCTGAAAAGGAGGCAACCCTTCTTGCCAAACATACGTCGTCAGCTGAAAGCACGACGCAGGACAAACGCTCTATAGCAAAACCAAACTCTACGATGCTGAATTCGGATGAACAATCCATGCTCATGACCGCTTTCACCACAGTGTCTAATCCAAACTCTGGCTCGCAAATGAAAGTCCGCCTCGTCCTAGACACGGGAAGCCATCGCAGTTACGTGACAGATCAGTGCGCAAAAAATCTCGGACTTAAACCCATTGAGAAGGAATCCATTGACGTTACTCTCTTTGGCACGAACCGAACTCTGTATCTCCCATCCGCTCGTGTGAAACTGGATATCGGGCTTCGTGACGGAAAGTCCCACCGGATTCATGCGAATACGACAGCAATGATTACTGGCGGCAGTGTAATACCCTCGTTTCTTCCGAATGGAACCAAGGAGATGATCGACCATGCACTATGCTATGGACGACGACTATACAAAAGGCAACGGCCAGGTAGACATCCTTATCGGTTTGGATCACTTTTGGGAGTTCATCAGTGGCACCCGAATGCCGCTCTCAGATGGTCTGTTTGTAATTCCGTCTACCTTGGGTCTTCTACTTGCTGGTCGTTTTTGGGACGGTCCGGATGCCGGACCACAAGTCAATCGGCTGTGCATTACCGAATATAGTGGCCGCCAGAAATTGCAATCATCCAGTCTTGGTGCTTCCGAGAGCCGTATTACTACTGCATATCCGGATATCGACGAGTTTTGGCGTCTCGAGACCGTCGGTATCACAGATGATTTTTGCGAAGACGATGAAAAGGCCTTGGAGCAGTTCAATAACACAGTCCAATTTATTGACGGCCGTTACCACGTGAAATGGCCCTGGCGTGACGTGAACGAATCGGAATTGCCCACGAACTATCCTCTGGCTCTTGGTCGTTTCAAATCCCTGGCTAAGCGCTTGGACACCGATCCCGATCTACGCGCTAAATACCAGAAAGTCATCGAAGACCAGTGTCAGAAAGGAATCATTGAAAAGGTGGACCCTATTCAGCGTGCGAAGAAACCTGGTCACCCAATTCATTACCTGCCTCATCACGCAGTAGTGAAACCGTCTAGCACGACCACCAAAGTCAGAATAGTTTACGACGCCTCTGCCAAGGCCAGGAAAGATGCCAAGTCACTCAACGAATGCCTCTACTGGGGCCCCGTGATCCTGCCAGATTTGTGTGCCATCCTTATCCGGTTTCGGATTTGGCCAGTTGCTCTGGTCGCCGATCTGGAAAAGGCCTTTCTACAAGTTGCCTTACAGGAAGACGATCGCGACGTAACTCGATTCCTGTGGTACAACGATGCTTCAGACCCAATCATTGACAGCAACTTGGCCGAATATCGTTTCAAACGGGTTCCATTCGGTACTATAAGTAGCCCATTCCTACTTGGTGCCACAGTCAAGTACCATCTACAAATGGTTGACACCCCAATTTCCAACATAATCAGCCAGAACATTTACGTCGACAACGTGATTTGTGGGACCGATGCTGTGAGCTCGGCTAAGGACTTCTACTCTAAAGCCAAACATATCTTCCACTCCGCCGGGATGAATCTGACGGAATGGTGTTCTAATTCTCGGGAATTGATGCAATTCATTCCCGAGAACGATCGAGTCCGCCAACCAGAGGCGAAGGTGTTGGGAATCCGCTCGAATAGTGAACAAGACACTATACAGATCCAGCGACCGAGCGATTGGAACAGTAGATCCTTATGTCTCACCAAAAGAGACGCACTGAAAACAATCGCTTCAGTCTACGACCCGTTGGGCTGGTTTCAACCCTGTCTCCTCCGTGCAAAGTGCTTCCTGCGGGACCTTTGGGATCGAGACAAATCGTGGGACGACCCGCTCGACGTCCAGACACAACAAGTATGGAAACAGATTCACGAAGATATAACGGAAGTCTTCGACTCACAACTACCTCGAGCATTTCCCGGTGTTCTATCACCAGAGAAACTGGATCTGCAGAAATCTTCCATAATCATCTTCTGTGACGCGTCTCAGGAAGCTTACGCAACGGTCTCATATCTCCGTTCATGGACAGACACCGGATGGACCACCAATCTACTCTATAGCAAATCCAGATTAGCTCCACGGAAGCGATCTGATGAAAAGCTATCCATCCCGCGTTTGGAGCTACTTGGTCTGACGATTGGCTGTAAAGCTGCAAAATTTCTACGTCAGGTGCTTCAGAACAGCTCCCTGACCGTTACGGTTCTCACCGACTCATCGTGCGTCCTCAGCTGGCTGCGAAGCGCCAAGCCGCTGACGACTTTTGTCGCCAATCGCATCCGAGAGATCAAGGCTTTACTAGGAGCACTCTTCCGGCACGTGGACACCCACGACAACCCAGCGGACCACTGCACACGCGGCCTGACAAGTCAGGCCATCCAGAAGTGCCCGTTGTGGTGGTCAGGTCCTCCGTGGCTTAGAGAAGAATTTATGAACTGGCCAGTGACAGTGGACGTTCCTGACATCACAGAACAGGAACTTCAGGCCATTTCCCGAGAACAGAAAAGCTCTCCTGTGTACCACACCATTTTCGCGGGGGAGGGCGGCCCAGAGACAGGCGCCGATCATGCGCCCCCTCTAGGCATATCAGTGAAAGGATATTCATCGTGGCGAAAACTAGTACGGGTAACAGCTATAGCCCTGAAGTTTCTCAAGCGAAAACTTTGGGATCACCTGTCGCCTGACGCCACTCAAAACTCCTTCCCGAATTTTGAGAAAGATTTTGCCAAAATGTCGAGTGACAAATCTCTCTGTACCAGCGACATCTCTCTGGCTAAGACAGTGTGGATACGATCCACGCAGCACCAGGCATTCAGAGACGCTAAGCTGACCATAGACAACTCAAAACCTCACCAGCTCGTCAGTCAGTTGGGTCTGGTGATCGATGACGTTGGAGTTTTACGCTGTCTAGGTCGATATAGAAACGTCGACTTGGAACTCGAAACAGCTCAACCGAAACTCCTTCCAGCTAACCATGTGGTAACTAATCTCATTATCCGTGAGATTCATGGTCAACTACTACATGCAGGCGTCGCTCACACCCTTCGCCGCGAATTCTGGATACCCAGTGGACGGGCCGCCGTGAAAAAGGTCCTGTCTACTTGTGTCATATGCAGAAAGCACAAGGGAGCTCCGTTTGCTCTCCCAAGAATGCCTCCGTGGCCCCGAGAACGTGTCTCTAGAAGCAAGCCCTACCCATTCACAGGGCTCGATTACCTCGGACCGATCAGTGTCAGCGTTGGTGAAACCACGCAGAAGATGTGGCTGTGCCTTTTCACATGCCTCGCCATCAGGGCCATTCATCTAGAATGTGTTCCTGACTGCAGCGCTCAAGCCTTCTTGAACTGTCTTATCCGGTTCATATCACGCAGAGGGCGTCCGGAACAGATAATCAGCGACAATGCTCCTCAATTTTGAATCACGAAGACTCTGTGTGATCAACTTTGGCACGGTGTCCTCACGGACAATTCAGTAAATTGCTACGTTGCTGAGAAGGGCATCACTTGGAAATTCACCACGGAACTGGCACCGTGGCAAGGGGGCTTTTACGAGAGACTTGTGGGAATCGTAAAACTAGCCTTCAAAACAGCCGTGGGCCGTCGACTGCTCAACGTGGATGAATTTGAAACGCTCGTAGCGGAAACCGAAGCTATTGTCAACAGTCGGCCGTTGACGTATGTTCACGGCGAAATTCGGTCCGGCTTCGTTCTGCGACCTATTGACTTCCTAACTGAACTGGCTACCGGGACCCCGGACGTGGCCCCGACGTTCCGTCCTGAAGGCGGCGAGGCCGCAAGGAACTTAGCCTAGGACTGGAAGGCGAGACAACGACGCCTTAACACATTGTGGAAGTCATGGTACGACAAATACATGCTCAGTCTACGGGAGAGGGGCCAGTTACATCATAGAGGCCGCCGTGGAGAAGATCGAAGCACTCCTCGCCTGAATGAAATCGTGCTGTTGAAGAACCCAGATGCACCCCGTGGGACTTGGAAGCTTGCTAAGGTCATCAACCTGATCGAAAGCCAAGACGGATTAATACGATCCGCCGAAGTCTTGCTTCCAAACCGGATGATCCTCAAACGATCTATTTGCCACCTCTACCCGCTCGAAGTACGAACTAACACACAAGACGAAGCAGAACGAGAAGGACCGGCGGTCCCAGTAGCGACCGGGGCCGGTGCAGAAGAATCGGAAGACGACGGTTTCATGGGCTTTCCACAGTCTGATGTCGAAGAAACCACCCAACTGATGCAGCGACTTGGATACCAACCGAATGCTGGCGAAGTATTCAGAGCCCGAGACCAGTTACACGCTGGCCTCACGGTCGTCGCTGCTACTCTCCAATTTTGATCGACGCCTTGGGTACCTAACCCCTCCTGCTTAGAGAGCGGGGAGACGCGGGGACACCACTTTCGAGGCCGAAGTGTCGCGATGTTTGATAACCGCGATCTGACAGTGACTGTGCTCGTGTTTCAGGCGAGCGAAGCGAAGAAACAAGAAGACGAGTGGATTGTCGTAGCCGTCACCCAAGAAGACAGCTCCTATGTCACCCGACGCGTGCCCCCCATATTCGCTCACCTGGCGAATCTTAGGCTCTCTAGGCAGATGCAGGTATAGGGGTTAGGTAGGATACCCATAGGCGTAGTGCCGTGTAGGGGCAATTCCCAGTGAGAGAAGACTTCCAGATACGAAGCCCACCCGAGTCCCGGTACTGAGATAGTTGTCGGTTTCAGCTACCGTCATCCGAGACGGTCGGTGGGCTCTCTGTTATTACCAGCAGCTATTTACCGTGTGGCATTATCCACCAGCTGCTTCATCACTGCTCTCTGGTACCTTGGTCACCAGTGAAGTCCATTTCGCCGGTTCTCTCTGGGCCGACATACAGCAGCGACAGACAATTCACGCGTCCCGCTGCCAGGGACTCCGAACCGAACCCAGACAGCGTGAGGATCCTCTGTCCTCACTCCAGACACTCGCGGGTCCGGCTACCAGAGACTCGCACTCCAGACAGTGTGACTGTGTGAGTATCCAGTAGTTATTGGCGTCTGTTTGGGAATACAAACCCTCATACTTTTCAAAATTGAGGATTTATGTTCCCAAACAGACGTCAGACAAACTGTATTTTTTTCAGTCATTCTCGCACATTATATCATCAAGTTCAGTCTTACTTACCGCAAGTTAAAGTCTGAACAACAAGATAGGACTCCCAAGTGTTTTGCAAAATGAACCGATTTCTCATTGTCAAAAATTTCACATTCTGACTTACCTGAGCTCAAATAAGCAAAGTTATCAGTTGCAAATATGTTCCAGAATTCGGAATTTGAACCTATTTTGCTCTTAAATTGCTGACACTGCAGACTACGAAGTTCAAAAATTAGTTTTAAAATCAACAAGATTAGGCAAAATAAGCTCAAATTCCAAGTTCTGGAAAATATTTTTGACTGATAAAATTCCCTATTTAAACTCAAGTTGGGATGCAAAAATATTGTCTGGTTTCACAGTGCTAGCAATCAACGGTGGAAAGAAACGATTCAATTCACTCAGCGGTGGAAACGAATTCTATTCTTCGTTGTGTATTTCAAATATGTCTACTTTGCGGTAAGTATATCAAACTCAACTTTATTTTAGCAAATATTTTTTTACCGAATTAAACAGAATTAATTAATCTGGAGGCTTTGGGATGGCGTTTTCAAGCATAATTTCTTAATAAATTTCAATTCAGCCCAATTAAAAATAACCCTTCAACATAATAAAGGAACGGACGCTAAGTATTCTCATACATAGTGAATAGATTTTTGTAGATAACAACAAAAAATAACTTGCTGCATCAGAAAAGCGTAATGTGTTTACTGTTTACACAGTTTATTTACAGTAACACATAACACGATAAAAAATCTAAGACCTGATAGTGCCGATACTATTTCATATAACAGCATGTGTTCAAACTCAAACTTTAAAGCAAGTAACATACTAAGTTTTGCGCTAAAAAATTGTCAGGAAAAACATCTCTTTGGTACACTAGTATTTTTTACTTTTTAGACAAGCTGACTCACAGTCAAAATTAATCAAACAGCGGAATGCAATTAAGAAAACTTCTGAAATACTTAGAATCCGTAAGTTAGTTCTTTGCTTATTAATACTAAACTTTACCTTTGCTGTCAGATTTTTGACGAAAAAGTTAAGCTTATTTCTAGAGTGTGAAAAAGCATTTTGTAACTTATTGTAGGATTGTCTACTTTAATTCCTTATGTAAGGGTAATTCAATCCCCTATTTCTGGAAGGCTACAGCTTAATATTATAGCTTAATAGTTGCAGACAAAAACTGTAAATGGTGCTTAAATATAGTCGCACTGCATTTTTTATTCTATTATTTTTCGTAAAATGTCAGTAAAAGTGTGAAATTGAACACTGACTTTACTTTCATTAAAACCACCAAATAACCTAGAAACAGTCCTTTTAGAAATATTATTGTGAGACAAAAGTTCCGATAATATAGTCAATCAATCATCATTGTTGTTGCTGATAATAGTTAACGTGAAATCCCAAAGCTTTTAACTTACTTTTAAAGTTACTTTTCAATTTGTTGAATTTAGCATAGTGTACATACCATCAAAAATTTAAAATAATTTCTTAGTTTAAAATTATCCAGAATTATGCAAAACGTTAGCACAGAAACCTAGAAAACGCAGCCACCAGTTATTTTTGAAGTTTAGTTTTAATTGAAAAGTTATTCAGTACTATTAGAAACTTGACTTTTAAACTTGTAAGCAGTAAGATAGTGGTATTATCATAATACCTGAATTAACTAAGACAATAGACGCACCAAGACTGTACCATATAACTGTATTAAACATCGGTTTTTTAGCAAAACCTGAAACATTGCGTTCACTTTATGACACAGTGCAGCACATTAGAACAATTATAAGGAATTAAAGAAATGTTTGGAAAAGACGTGTGCGATATACGAATAAAAGCCACATACGTAGATGATATGGAGACAGCTATACTTGAAATTTGATTATGTCAAAAAAGGAAAGGTATGCACCACAAAGTACTGCTAAAGTTGGTAAAATTATTTGAAACTATTAACGCTAGAAACTTTTTAACACGCTACACAGTGGCAAACCTTTGCATCAGTAAAAAACAGCAGTAATGCTCAATTTTTATCAAAACGTGTTATCAAACTGACTGTAATATCTAATGCTTTGGACAAATATTTGGTACCGTGATATTTTTTTTTTGATGCCTACAGTTTTTCTCCGACAGAAGTTTTCAAGAAAACTCTAAACGAAGTATGTATATACAGCTTTATATATTCACACATGCTATACAGCTTATTCACGCACACAACTATTTCTTACAATATCGACGCTGAATTTTTTACAGTAGCAACGCTAAAATCATATTTTATTAAGAAGTTAAAGATTGAAAGTTTATGTTTTATATTAATTAATCAGTAGTAATTAACTTCAGCAACAATACTTTATTGTGCTCCATATGTTGGCCACAAGCAGAGCGAAAAAAAAAGTGGAGCTGGAAAGACCCTGTTTGTATGATGAAAGTGGATTCTGTCAACACAGACACAGAAATGTCGGTTATAAATGATAACGATAATCCACATTCAGAACCAGATAAAGACTTCACGTTTGGCTTGGGACAGTATGCAAACGTTGTATTTGTACATTAATTGTCATTAAACTTATTATTCATGTGTGGATGAAAATACAGACACAACTAAATTTATCAACACTGATTAAGTTTGGAAACAAAATAACATAAACATAGCGCATTATTGTTTTATTCATTAAAAAATTGTTGATTTTGTTTAGTCACAACGATGCTACAATACTTGTGTGTAATGAATTTATCATGTATTTGCTGTGCCTAGAGTCTATAGAATACTAACAAGACTATGTAATTATTCTTGCAATATACACAATTTTTAATTCTAATTAATTTGCAATGCAACCATACTTATTTAATAATAGTTTACAAGATAACTTGAGTAATAATATCAAGTGTGTTCATTAAAAATCTGCTTTTTCAACTTCTAGCCGCAGTTCATCCAATGGAAGCATTTGAAGTAATTTTTTCTTGCCTTGTGACTTAGAGTGGCAACGAACTAAAATATAAAACATAACATATTTGCACCTGTTTTTAACGGAATGTACGCGACTTTCAAATTTAATTCCGTGTTACAATAAAAAATATTGATCATTAACAAGCCAATGCTCTTTCACATACCAGTGTGCTCTTTTGAATTAGCGCGAAAGTGGTATCGCAGGGAACAGACATTTTCTTCAACCGTGAATTCTAATTCTGAGACAATACCCATTGCCTCACATTGAAAGAACAGGTCCGCTGCTGAAGTTGAGTTTCGTTTTTTCAATTGCAGCATCTGAAGTTTACAAAGCAAATACTAGTCATACATCAGTCACTATATTTTAGCTTACATGAGTGATGCAAAATATCTTACGTCAGTGACTTAAGTTTTGAAAAAATCAAATTAAATTATATAATTATTCTTTGTTAAATCAAGCATCTGACTAAATTGCAAACAAACTGAAGTCTAAAAGTCAGTAATTGAATGGATTAAGAATGAATAATTTTTACCTCGCGAACCGGGTTTGGAGAATCATCCAGCAGCATAACAGCATCGACAATCTCAAGCACGCTGGCGGCAGCTTCATGCTCTGCCTCTTTTTTTGTATTAGCTGTTCCTAAAAATTTAACACATGCGATGAGTGCTAAATATAAATTACAAAAACTTACGGATATTGATACCTTATCTATTGTCCACTCTTTTGTTTAAACTTAAATGCCATCTGTACAGAAAATTTGTCACTATAGTCAATGAATAGATTTACAGTATGGAATATCTACACGACTTTACCTTGACATCGAATAAGTCCCCAGTTTAATGTTGCTACAAAACCATGTTCTGTACTTTCATGTGTGAAAGTTGGATCTTCTGCGTTTTGTCCTTTTGCCACCAAGTTGAGTTCCTCAACTGGAAGTCGATGCATTGTAGGCAACCGGTCAAGAATCGCGTTCATTATGTTTGATAACTTAACGAAAATAAATGATTTAAGTATTCAAGAAACTAAACCAATCAAGCTAGGTTTTAAAGCTGACTGAAGTCTTGGTAAAAGATTCTCCTTATATACCTTTCTGAGATGGCTCTTATCAATCTAGGAAAGAATAAAAAGGTGCAATTTGCGTCAATTTGTCCAAATCATCACGAGACTTGATTGTTTTCTACATCCTATGTTTGACTTTCTCCTGGTTCTGATCAGTTCGAAGTACAAGTAAGCAAGATGGTCTGATTCTCAGGACTGCTAGTTAAATATTTTTGCATGTTTTTGCTGTCTTATCGCTGTTCTTATTGTTCTTTTGATCATTTTGATTGACATTTCCTGCATTTACGGACTGAAACTTGATCGAAAATATTTGCTCTACTGAAGATCACAAGATTTTGGTGAACAAATCATGATAAGAAACAGTATATAAGGAGCTCAAGTTTGGTTGAAGAATCAGTAGCTGAGCTGACTTTTCTGCTCTTCTCTTCTGCTCTCTTCTATTGGAGAGTTTGCCTTACAACGCTGTATTCTTAAACACGATAATTGTGAACTTGCATATAAAGGAAGAAATCAAAGTAAGTAATTATCTTTTTTGCATAAGTGGTCCGTTTTAACTAACCAACACTATACTTTTTCATACTGAAGGTGTGGATTGACGCTTTCTTCTGGCATGCAACATAAACACTAAAATTTTGTCATTAAAATATCCTTTCAGCCTATTGACTTTTCCTCTTGACAAGTCAAATGTAAGAGTTTACCCCTTGTCCGCTGTGTTTTTGCATCTCACGCTGCTCTACGAAGTGTTTGGTATCAATTAGTAGTTGTTCTATACGTTAACTGTATAGTGGCCTCACTTACCATAGCTGAGTTCGTTATTTTAATTGGCAACAAAAAAGTTTCGCCAAAAGACCATGAAGTCACATGTTGACATCACACCGTAACATCACTGTTGTTTTATTGTCGTATTGCAATCACTTAAACACAATTGTAGTATCGGAATCACTAGACAATTGTGTTTGAAATCCATGCCCGGTGAATTAAACTAAAGCATCAGAATCAGTTTTGCCTTTAAGTCCAGGAGAGACACCTTAAGATTGTCAATTTTCGCACATGTAATAACTTAGTTAATAGGTATACTTGATTGTTAGTTTTTCTGCTTTTCCAACAAATACAGAAGTTTAATATTTGCAAGCTTTTTCAACAGCATCACTTTGTTTTGCAGAGAATGAAACCAATTGTGTCTGTTTGGTTTGAATTTCAACTTGCATTGCCATTGCTTGAAAATTTTTTGTCTCAACTGCAGAGTTTGAATCGTATGGCAGGCAATCGCAAACGGAAGCTTCCACAATCGTGCCCCATTTGCATGGATGAAATGATTTTTAGCGCTGCACCAGGAATTTGCAAACACGCGGTTTGTATTTCGTGCTTGGTTCAGTGGTGTAAGCAATAACTGTTTCTTGTGCTTATTGCCGACAAAGAAGTTACTGGATTTTCGTTAACATGCCAGAATGGTGCAAGTCGGCCTTTTCGCGATTTGTCGGAAACTTATTGCGAAAAAATATTTTCACGAAATAGTTGTAATAGCCTCCATCGATATAATAACTTTCCCAGAGCTGTTTTCTGAGCAGTTTATGATCACTGAGTCCGCATTACCGCTACTTTTTCTGAACACCTGCTACATATTTGATGCTAAA
>JASANF010003978.1:0-13793 GCA_030248245.1 Trissonchulus sp. WLG1_4 | reverse complement strand
ATACATTATGCTTTATGCTTCTTTATGCTTTGACAGTCGCCAACTGCTGATTCTCAAATAATAGGTATATGCCTCTTCTTGTGTAAAAAGAGGGTTAATCTGTCCACTTAAAACAATTTAAATTAAAATTATCACAATAAGAAAGCCATATCATATCTGACAAGCTGCCGTACTCTATACATCCATCACCCTTGTTACGTATTTAAAAATAAACGCTATTAGTGTGTCCAGCTAAAAACACCCCCCCACCCCCTCCGCTATTTGGGTTATACACGCTACCCCACTTATGTACACAATTCAATTAGAAATGTTCATTTTTTTATGCTCGAGTGTTCACCATTTTTATTAAACAGTAGAATTTGCAGGCCGGTAAAAAGGTCAATTCAATAAAATTTTCTGCCGTTGACACAACCGCTCTACCTTCAGCTGCCAACCTATTGGGGGCCTTCCTTCCTCATTTCCTCTACGATGCACTTGTGGCTATTTCCCAGCTGCATAAACTACCTGAATTTTGTCCTTAACTCGACGCTGCTAATTACCAAGTCAAATGACGACCTATTATCATTTCCTTCTGCATGTGCTAATTAACAGAAAACGTCAAAAATAATAACTTTATTTGCAAACATGTCTCAGGAAGCTACAATTAAAATTTACGTAAGCATGATTCAGAAATAAATAAAAAACATCCCATTAGAACTAGAAAATAAACAAAATCATTGTCATTGCAAAACATCAAGGCAGACTAAACGTTATAAATCCAGCAAATGAAAAATACATAAACTTGATATTCAATCAATTAAGCATAAAAACTCTAGATCACAAATAAAAATAGACAATCAAATACACATACACAGAACGTGTTAAATTTAGAATATCAACTTGAATTTATTTTAACTTTCCTACAAAAATTTATGCTTCTAGAAGTTGAACAAAACATTATTCCTTACGGGTTGAGGTTTGAGTCAACATTATAACATAGCCGCTAAATAAAACTATAAAAACCGCTTAAAAATACAATACTCATGAAAGAATAATAAACAAACACACACGCATAAATCCCTTCTGCAAAAAATAGACTTAATTCCTACAATAACCAAGACTACAAAGAGGAGAATATACCCAAGCACCTAGCACATTCCTAAATAAACTTTTATATAACTTATATATTACTACTACCAAGTAATATATATATATATATATATATATATATATATATATATATATATATATATATATATATATATATATATATATATATATATATATATATATATATATATATATATATATATATATATATATATATATATATATATATATATATATAATAGTTATACCTGATCAGGGTCTAGTCATCGTAAAGCCCTTATGTCAAATCCGCAACAAAAAATCACAATAAAATAGTTCACTTATGGGGTTTTTATTCTGTATTTTTGCCGACTGAACGGACAAAAGGCTTTAAGTATGAATAGACCCGATCCCGAATGAAGCTTGTATGGCAACGTAACGACTATATAATACACCGAACGTTTTAGTTAAATACGCTTATACAGGTAATCCAAGCCGACAAAAAAACAAAATATAATTCAGAAAATAAATTTTGGGCATCAGGTTCAACCTTCGAGTCTAAATTTTATTTAGTTACTAAGACTGTTTGAATATAGCTTACACTAAAACGGTAAAAATTGCTCCGAGTTCAAACACAAATTTGTACCAAAGAAAATCTACCAAATTTTGATGCCCATATTCATGTGCGCAGACATGTAAATACAAATAGCTAATCGCACCGTATTCCCTGTATGAAACTCCAACATTTCGTCTCCTAAAATTAAACCCCCCCGGTCCAACCACTAAGAATATAATCAAATTGACTACAGTAGCGATTTCAATATGAAATTTCGAGGGGGCGGGAAAAAATTTTCGAAATTCTTAATGAAGTTTCTACACGAAGAAACTTTTTGGCTTCGGAAGAAATTGAAAAGACCGGCCAATCAAAACTAAAGGTGAACCCTTGTGTAAAAGTTTTACTTGGGGGAAATTTCGGGTCGAGGGGCAGCCGCAGCCCCACTACCTCCCCCAGAATTGCCGCTGATCATTTTATACATAAAATCATTATTTTACGTATCTAAAAATTATTCCGTTTTAACTACACAAATTCAATGTCTATTTTTGACTCGCCAAGTCTATTGAAACAAACCACACTTTAGATCTGCATCATAACAAGATCTATTGTTTGCAAAATATGCCCACGCCCGTTATTGCCTTCTCTCTAATTTAGCCCTCAGAGACCAACCTAGAAGCAAATTTAAGCTGCAGAGGTGGTGCAATATTAAATACACAAAACTGCTTAAATCCACAAAATACCTGTTCAATGTCGTGAATAAAAACCATCTGTATTATAATATGGATTATATTTAGTTCGATTTAGCATAATATCAAAAGAAGCAAAATATGCAAAAACACAATCAGAGTACATTACTGCAATGGATAAAACGTGACAATTAAACTGATTCCACATCACACGATTTGCACGCCAAAACTATTTCTAACCTAAATCTTGACCAAAATAAGTCCACTTTTCTGCTAAATATGGCAAAACTCAGTTTTAAAAAAGTGACATAAACTGATAAGTAAGTTTGTACACAGTAGTTAAAAGGCAAGAGGTGATAAAAATTGCGAAATATTAATCAGTGGACTGCTTTTTCGCCGGATAGATGACAAACAGACTAAGCTGAGCAATTCCGAGCAAAATTCCCAGCCCGTTCGGCACCTGAAACAGAATATCTATTCAATTAGGGCTGGGTTTTTTTGCGCAAAAACGTTCGCAATTGCGAAAAAAAATTGAGGATTGCGAAAAATTTTCAAACCTTTTCGCAAAATTGCGAAAAAATTTTGACGCAGTTTAGGTGAACTCGTAGGGTGGATTTCACGAAGGTGGTTTTACTAAACCATTGGTTTTACGTACGTTTTGCATGATTTACACGTAATTTCATTACGAAATATCGAATGATTCGTTACGAATTTCGTAGATTTTCTTAAACCATTGGTTTAAGGGGGTAGTGTCGCGAAAGCAGTCGATTTTGCGCGACTATAAAACTTTTTCAGTGAAAGATAGGTCATTGTTTTTTATATATTCTAAAAATATGTTTCAAGGCAAATATTTTTGCCAAGTTTCAGAAAAATTTATGCAGCATACAGTTAACAGTGAAGTCGCAAAGTCGGAAATTCGATAATTTCGTCACAATTAAAAAGCTTTTTGTTTAGATTCTTTACACAAAGTAAAAGCAAATATACTCTAGTTTATGCACACAAAATTTAGTGCAAATTGCTTGAGTGGTTGTGGAGTAATGGCTGTTGGAACTGTGAAACTGTGCGTAACCTGTAAAGTACTCACAGCAATAATGATAAATTCTGAAAAATTTAGACACTTATTTTGAAATCAAAAGAAAAACGAACCTTCACTTTTCATTTTTCTTAATGTTGGCAAAAAATTGTGGGTCAAAACATTACATGTACTTCACAAGCTGGCCAATCTGATATCTGGCTTGATTTTTTGAACTTTTATGTTTCTATTCTGTGATGTCTGGCTCACAAATGGTGATTGGTTAAAAATATTAGTAGATATTGGTAGTCTAGTGTCTGGTAGTATTTATTTGACACCATATGGCATTTCACTAGTTTCTCAGTGAACGTACAATTTCAAAGCAAAAAGTTCTCATTTTGCAGCTTATAAGCAAAACTGCTTTGGCGACACTACCACCTTAACTCAGTTGAAATTTCAGCAAAACAGAGACCTTCTGTGCTGCAGGTTTGAAATTTCAACTGAGCTAAACCAATGGTTTAATAAAATGTACGAAATTCGTAACGAATCATTCTATATTTCGTAATGAAATTACGTGCAAATCATGCAAAACGTACGTAAAACCAATGGTTTAGTAAAACCACCTTTGTGAAATCCACCCGTAAGGTCTATGTGCTGATTTTTGTGGTTTAGTCGGAAAAAGTTTCCGATACGTGCCCAATTGACCAAATTTGACCTAAAAATTGAAATTTTTTCCGAATTTTCTGATCCCTTACGCCCGGTCTCGTGCAACTTTGTGACTTGATGTTCCTAGTGACTGTAAATGGGACACATTTTCTTCCATGTATCATCACCCCGACTGCATGTAACACCAATAGACAGTGTAATATATATAGGTCGAAGGTGACAATTAAGAAAGGCCTAACTTGGTCATTGGCCGGGTCTACTCATATTTCTTTACGGCTGAGCATCGAATGTGAAAATTGTGAAAAATTACACAAAATTCACAGGAAGGCTACATAAATTTAAATAAAAATGTCAAAATCGCTGCTTTTTATCCAAAAAGGGTAAAAACTGCGTCAGTCTTAATCTGTATAGGCGGAATAATGTTTTATTAACATTTAAATGTTAAGTCTACTACATTAAGTAGCAAAAGTATGTCTGCGAAAAAAAATTTGATTTTGCGAAAAAAATTTCAAAGCTTTTCGCAAAATTGCGAAAATTTGCCAGCGAAAAAAACCCCAGAATTAGGGTTTCTCCTAGGTTTAGGGTCGATTCAAGCTTACAGCCGTATGTCCGTTCAGCCGGTATGATTACAAAACATTCCCCGGGGTACTCACAACTGTACCCTTCGGGATCGGTATGTTAGGCCCCAAACTCTGCCCTAAATTTAATTTAAAAGCATATACTACACTCACACACCGAAGGTAGCTAGGATACCCTTGTTTTGGAGCCACACTCGTAGCCTGGTATGGTTTCAAAACTAAGAAGAGGTGAATCTGTGCACCCCCCTGTGATGGACCACCTTATGGGCAAACATAAAAAAAACATTTCCGATACTAACAGTGTCAAAGATCAGCTAATGGCGTGATTATTTTGTAATCATGCAGGCTGAACGAATCATTCTTCGGCAACATCAGCTAACTAAAAAATTCTGTGTCGCGCCGAAACACATGTCGTATCCAGTATAAATTTCGGAGACCATAGATGGACCCCCAAATCATTTAGGCTGACGTTATCATAGCCAAGCCTTTAGTAATTTGCTTCATCATCCTCTTATGGTTTGGTTTGGTTTATTTAAAAATAAGGCATATACAGTTTAGTTTAGTTTAGTTATGTACAGAGTTGCTCGAAAGCAACACAAATCCCAACCTGCGATGATCGAGCGAATCACCGTGGCTTAACAGCGCCGTTAAATACATATACAGCAACATACAGACTAACAATTATGTACGTAGCGCCTACCTGATGGGGCTTGGGGACCACTCAAATAGTCACCAGGTTATTTTTACGGACGACAAAAAATTTATGGGACGGCGTCTTCCACCATACACTGGCCAACCAGCTCTGTGTTTAAGACCCGTTTTTTCAAAAATACAACAAATTCTTTCCTTAGGCAGTAGAAACCACAGATACCCAAAACTGTTTGGCTGTTTACCGCAAAAACACAATAGCCTCAATTCAACAAACTTCAAGAAATAATTCTATCCATCTGCTGACCTGCATGTAAATATCGGATATAAGTAGTCCATAAAGAAACCATTGAATAGTGACGATGAATCCCATCAGAATCATCGGAAAAGGCATATCTTCTGTACTCTGAGACCGGATCACGTCTTGCTAAAAAAACAAACTTCACCACACTACAAAGATTGGATTTTTAGAAAATGATAATTAATTTCAAAAAATAACTAATTATGTTATTATACTAATTATTTATAATTATTAATTTCAACTATATATACTAATTAGACCTACCAGCCCGGCCAAGGGTGACCCGATGGCCAGCACATTAATGAAAGCACAGACCAAGCCCAGGCGACTGATAGCCAAATCCTGCTGTTCCAGGCCGTCGATATAGTAGAGCACCGAGCAGAGGAACAGCACAAAGGCAAACACCTTCTGCAGGAAACTCGTCTGAAATCAGGGCACATTGGCACAGTGGAATGATTATGGCAAGAAAGAGAAGGGGATTCATACTGAAAGAAAGACAGCATCAGCATCGAAATAACCCAGGGGGGATTCGAACCACCCATCACTCAATTGCGGACCAGTCCGATATCCATTTGAGCTACCTAGGCTATTGCTGAGCTGTCGGAAATATCTTTAAGTACTGTACCAGGGGTATCTTCTTTTACATTTATACGCAGAGAATCCTAAAAATGGTACTTCAGTAGGGCATTAAAATAATACGCCAGTCATAACTAAAAGTATTTTAAGGAGATATTAGTTTTTACTATATTAATGCCATAAACACATGTAACGGGGTCTACATTTTGGTAGACCCTTATCGCTAACCGCTGATCGAGAAAAAATATATTCCTCAAATTTTGCCAAATGTTTGAAAAGTGCCATTTTTACCCACTTTTACTTACTTTTACTTTTGTCCAGAGTTTCGGTACCCCCTCCCCCGGACCCACGGTTATTTTAGAAGCGATGTGGCGTCTATCCCATTCCCTTCTTACATGTATGGCCTCTTACATAACTAGACATAACCACGTAACTGATGTGACGTGCATGTAAAAACAGAAACTCAACAACGAAGCACAAGTCCAAGCCTGTCGTATATACCACTTTTTCACAGTATATATAGTAGATTTATCACCCAACCTCTCAACTGACCTTCCGCAAGCAATAATGGTAATATACAAAATTGTATATCAGCTGCAGGGCACCGCCCACCATATTCACATTAATGACCGTGCCGTCGCTAATCAGGAGACCATAGCGCAGCCACAAACCACTGCTGAAACCAACAGAAGCATCCTAACGAACCTGTAGAATGTGGACATAGCGTCTCCATAGCTTTTTGAACTTGAACAAACTGTCGTTAATGGTACAAAACATGAATTCCGTACGCAGTAAACTTTACGATCACCTTGTCCAAATTCCAGAGATATATACTTGTTTTACATAGGCGGATCTAGGGGGGGGGGGCGGGGGGGGGCTCGAGCCCCCCCCCCCCCCATTGGGTCGAGGGGACTATCGAGTCTGGGGCCTATCGGCCCGAAGGGCCGATAGGCCCCCGACTTGTGCATACATGTAAGTCGCTCTCCATGTTGTTTTAGGGCCTATTTAGGCCCTTGTAGCCTAGATAGGCCCCTCTCCATGTTGTTTTGGGGCCTATTTAAGCCCTTGTAGCCGGCTGTGGAGTAGATGGGCCCCTTTCTATGTTGCTTTTTTGGGCCTATTTAGTCTCTTGCAGCCTGCTGTGGACTAGATAGGCCCCTCTCCATATTGCTGTGGGGCCTACTTAGTCCCTTGTAGTCGGCTGTGCACTAATAGGCCCCTCTCGATGTTGCTTTTGGGCCTATTTAGTCTCTTGTAGCCTGCTCTGGACTAGATAGGCCCCTCTCCATATTGCTTTGGGGCCTACTTAGGCCCTTGTAGTCGGCTGTGCACTAGATAGGCCCCTCTCGATGTTGCTTTTGGGCCTATTTAGTCTCTTGTAGCCTGCTCTAGACCAGACAGCCCCCTCTCCATGTTGCTTTGGGGCCTATTTAAACCCCTGTAGCCTGCTGTGGACTAAGGTAGGCCCCTCTCCATGTTGCTTAAGGGCCTAGATAGGCCCTTGTAGCCTGCTGTGGAGTAGGTACGTGAGGTCCCTCTCCTCTCCATGTTGCTTTGGGGGCCTATTTAGGTCCTTATAGCCCCCCCACCCGAAATTTGTTCCGACTGAAAATTGACACAATGGTCCCTCCTTTGGTTTTTATTGATCGGCCGAAAAAAATTTCTGATACGTCTCTAGTTGACCAAATTCGGCCTAAAAATTGAAAAAATCTCCATTTTTTTCTGGGTACGCCACTGGTTTTATTACAAACACATTCAACTCATTGCCTTGATATGGCCGCGGCAATAACAAGATAGCGTAAAACTGAAAAACGCTATCATAAAAAGTGAACAAAATTCTGCAGACCTCCCCCCCCCCCCCAAAAAAAAAAAATCAAAGTCTGGGACCGCCAGTGCCCTCCCCAGACCCCTGCAACCTTATGGCTTTACTGTTCCTTGCTTTTGTCTTTCACGAAAGCGTATATGTATATATTTGTGCATTGTGCACTATTTATTTGCTAATACACTGTTACGTGTATCATTTAAGCTGTTTTATTGGGGTAAAATTGACATTTTAAGTAAATTTATGGTTCGTAGTGCCAAAAATCTTCTTACAGTTTTCAATTGGCTAGCTGGTGCACCCTCGCCGGCGCGCCGGTTTTGTAATTTTAGGTGTTTTGAACTTCAGTTTTACGTTCAATAAAAATTCGGTCCAAAAAATTGGTTTTTTAACGAAATGTGTTAATGTGTCGTTTTTTGCGTTAAAATCGCTTTTAAGTGCATTTTAACACATTTTGAAAAATGGGGCCTATTGGTCCGGGGGCCTATCGGGGTCCGAGCCCCCCCATGGAAAATTTCTAGATCCGCCACTGTTGTTTTATAGTTCGGTTCCAGAATTCAGGTCTATCACAACCGTCCTCCAAGACTGGAACTGCAGCATGAACAAAGTTTTCACTATTTCCACACAGTAATCGATCATATGTTGTCTCATTTTGTGCCTCGACTCGACATATAAAACAGTTTGCGTTTATATCATGTTTTCATTCATGTAGTTGGGGTGGAGATGGGCGAAGGCGAAAACCTCCAAAAAAAGCTACCTCAAGAAGGGAGAAAGGTGAAAGAGGAGAGATGGTGCCGGTGTCGCAAATTTTTCGGCTATAATCTCTTTGGTCAGTGAATTTTAGCATCTAAACAAGTATTTTTAACTCAGCACTTAACAAATTGGCATTTCTGATGAAATTTAAGCATTTTTACCACAATTTCGCTTAAATATTATCAACATCGCTATTTTTTATCGCAATCGCATAAAATCGCAAAAAAGTGTAAATTGCGCCAATCTTGAGGAAAGGGGGTCAAAATTTAGTCGGCTCACGGGAGAGGGGTCCCAGCCAGAGGGGGGATGGGTATTTGCTACCCAAAATTTTTGGGCTGTTACATCACACGTATGTATGTTTTAGTTTGCACAAAGATTTCTTAAATTTTTTATCATAATTCACACTTCTTTAAATATTTATAAATGCAATTTCACGTGTTTGAGAAAACCCCCACATATATACGTAACTATGTATGTATATATGTACGTATATTTGTGTATCTGGCTAGTTCTACAAAACAAATCAGCAAAACATACAACAACAACAACATAATATATCACCTTATTTTCTTTATAATATTTTCGAAAAGAGAACGAAGATGTTGTCAGATGACATTATAGTTAGAAATAGAATTATATCACTTCCACGCCACAAAAAAATTTTCAAATATTAATAGATAATTGGTGTAAAAACTTGAGTTACACATATGTTTCACCCACTTTTCCTCAGATTTCCAGAACCTTACCGTTCGGGCTACGATTTTTGTAGAGAGATATCCTTCGTTCCCTTCCTCATACGTTTGTTTGAAAAAATTTCGTGCAGAGAAAATTCACACCTATTAACTTGCGGTCCGACGACTAAGATTTTTGTACAACTTCCAAATTTGCTTACCACAAAAAACCCATTAGAAAAGGAATTGGCGACAGTCTGTCTGATGTTCCTTTTTTGGCACAAGCATATAATGTGGGGCTAAAAACAATATTATATGCGGTCTGGACCAATCCAATCAAACAGTTTCATTGACAACATGAACAGCAACAAATATATAAGCGGTAGACAACTGCAATTTTTGCCTTTGTGTAAATAATGAAAATATACGTTATTCTATACCTATTAAAGTGTTTTCGAAATCACCAGAACATTTTTAAATGTGGGTGTTTCCACCACATGGGATTTTTCAGGAGGTCTGCCATTCAGTCAGTCAACTACTGAATTTTGGTTAGAAAATTTCTGACCCATTATCGGATAAACAAGACTCACGCTCGGCATCAGCACGCGGGGTTAAATGCATTTAGTCGAAGAAAAAGTTAATCCCTGTAATCCAGTACTTTTAATGGCCCATACTTCTGGCAATGCTTTTGATCTCGTTCATCAAGATTAACATAACTGGTATATACGTAAAAAAGGCGTATCAGACTTAAAAAGTAATAATTCAGTCAAACTCACACAGGAGCCAGGAACATGAGATAGGTGGTGAGGGGCGCAGTGATGGACAATAAATCCAGAAGACCCGCCATGGTCGATTATTTCTGACAATTATTACTGAAACTGACGGCTGAAAATACGAAACATTTGAAAACCTAAATTTTTCAACCAAATATATACCCCTGAGGCTGACCCCCTGTGTTCGTTCACCAGCCTGCCCGCCTAAAAAAGCAACGTGCACATGTCATCATAGTAACTTTGTTTCTGATGGTCGCTGGTGAAGTGCACGCCACCTTAGGCAAGTGACTAAATAAAAGGGCAGCTTCACAAAAGTGGAAGTGCTGTATGTCTCAAGAAGGCTCGAGTCACAGCCGTCCGCATGTCAGCAAAATTAGGTACTAATGAATAAGATCAACTTGTGGCGTGATTTTTTCGTAATCTTGCCGGTTTAACAGAAATACGGCTGTAAATATGAATCGACTCTACCTAGGTGACAGATAGATAAGGAAATATTAGTCAGCTGCTGTGCAGAAATGATAAATCGTTCCGGCTGCTTTGTAGACACACCTGACTTAACCACAACAAAAGTTTGACTGGAAAGCATGCAGTTACATAGTTGAAAGGATTATACAAATTAACTAAAAGTTTATACACTCTAATCAAGATTCAACAGTATCGGATACATCCAATATAATCTAAACGTAAAGCGGCAATTCACAAAGGGTGTTTAACTTTAGACCCGGTCTAAAATGTTCTTTTCAAATGAAACTCAAAATCATATATAAGCAACACATCCATTTTATGTGTATTTCATGCGATCACCTGTTCGACGTAGACTGGGTTCAAGTTAAAACACGCTTTGTGAGTCCCAGCCATATATAGTGTTCAGTGCTCAAAGTACATAAGTCTAACTTTTTCTGGGTCCGAGATTTTATGTGATCTACAGTACCGATCAAAATTAACCTTCCTTGCTGCCGGCTGCAGCAGCAGGTCGGCAGCAACAACTGTCCCCGATTGTTGTCATTGGCCGGCTAATGAGTGACACTTTAGCCAAACAGGTCTGCAAATGTTAAGTCTGGAGGGGGTAACAAATGTTTCGCACTGCCGGATTAAATGAGTTTACGTGAAGAATCTGTTTGTTAAGGTAGTTATTCAGTATAGCAATAAACGAAAAATTGTAAGAATAAAAATTAAAAAATGTTGAAATGAAACAATTTAAACTTACGTCTGATTTACTCTTCCTAAGGTTATGTGTTGGAATTTCTTTGATATATTTAAAAGCTTAAAATAAAATTTAATTTATAAAATTATGTAGAAATGCCATTATCAACGTTGCAAACGAATTTTAAACTCATAATTTCTTCAGCAAGGTTCCAGAAGTGAGCCTAATTTTCAACCGAAATTCAACGAATGAGTATGTAACAAGTTTCGTTTTTTACCGGTTAAATCGCACTGGACGCATTTTTAAGTCCGAAGTTTAGGAATGAAATATGGGACTAAATGTACTAATTAGTTAACATAAGTCAGCGGCTTAATTTTCCTCCAAACCCATTCCTAAGCTACCACTGGAGATATCAACCATGCACGGTTAACATTAATGTGTATAGTTTAGTCTATTCAGTTAAAGACAGATTATAAAACAGCGCGATAAAAGTTAAATTAGTTTACTACACAAGTTTTTGGATAGAATTTTAGGCATTTTCAAACCGTTGAGTTATAATAAAATTAGCCTGTTAAATGAATAGTCCATGTGTCGCATACGGCAGCAAACAGGGGTGTAGTCAAGATTTTCAAGATAAGGGGTCACCATTCCACTTCTGCAAATTTTGACTAGTGGAGTACACTAAAAATTATTTGAAGCTGCTAACTTGTGAGGATAATATTTCAAAGTATTGCACATCTAGTTTTGGTTTAAAAGTGGGGCAGTGCGAAATATTTGTTACCCCCTCCAGACTTAACATTTGGTCAGTCCAATGTCTGAGAAGCAAATTATAACTTTAATACAAACTTTGGCCCAAGCTTGCTGACCAGCAATATATGTAGGTACGTACGTATTTAAATACTCAGGAGTTGTGGCTGAGGTCAACTATCAAGAAGGAATCACCTGTTTGGCTAAAGTGTCACTCATTAGCCGGCCAATGACAACAATCGGGGACAGTTGTTGCTGCCGACCTGCTGCTGCAGCCGGCAGCAAGGAAGGTTAATTTTGATCGGTACTGTATATTGTGTATACATATTCGAAAACGCATACACACAGCAAAACAATGCAAGTGAAGTTTCTGCCAAAAATTCAAGATGTAATAACAATTTCTTGCAGCACATATACAAGTGTTGCAAAGCAAAAGCAAGTAAAACTGAAATCAAAATGCATACAACATAATCTCACACCGAACTTGGGCTTAACTCAGAAAGTTACCCAACAGCTAGCACGAGTTACGACAGAATTTGATAAAAACTAGTTTTTGGCAAGAAAAAATGGCTTCCAACATTGAAACACGAATTAATCATATGACAGTAGTAAGGCAAAGGCACGTTAACTTTCGATTACACAAATTGGTAAAACCTGTTGAATTATGTACATTTCAAAAATTGACTATAGTCTAAATTTGAAAACTGAACGTACACTCAAATTGAAACTTTTCTACATCGATAAATGCTGCGTATCAAAGGAGTATATAGCCGAGACCCTCATAGTCTTATCATGGATGTATACGTCGTTCTGACTGAAGGGACTTGTTTTAAATTTTCCATAATAAAATAATAGGAGTCCGAGGTGGTTTTAACTTTTTAGATGGTCGCAGCAAACAAAGTATGACAGATTTTTCCTGATAAATTCAGGGCATAAATTTGCTAGCGGCGAAAAGAGGTAATTTGTTAGCATCCTTAGTCCCGTTACATATTATTAAGCCTAGGGGGCACGAACGAACCAAGCTGTAGTAGTGAAAGCACTACACAGGGCACCAACGCACCTGAGCATACATGTATGAGGGGGGATGGGGGAACCCCCCACCCCAAATCGAGGGGCCGGAGGGAGGGTCCCGAAATTTTGGGCAAAATTTAATAAAAATGGCACTTTTTTGGGGGAAATTTTACGGTTTTTATTTAAGCAAAATTTAGGGTATTTTTGGTCGATCAAGGGGGGAGGGACCCCAAAATTTGACCGGAGAGGCCCCCCAAAAATTTTGACCCCGTTACATGTATGCACCTGAGAACTCTACGACATAAACTTCAAAAGAAACTGACAGCTCATGATAAAACTGCATGACGTATTTACCTCATTGCTAGAAATTGGTCTGGTCTAGCCCTCTTCATTTAGAGATACAGAATCCATTCATCCGCTTTTTTGGAAAACAAAGTTTAGTAAAACCACCTTTGTGAAATCCACCCGAGTTTTTAACCTATCACAATAAAGTAAACGGCCCACAAACTACATAAAATGCTATTCATAGATATATATATAGGTCGATTCCCTAAAGTTAGGTCTAAATTCATGCTTACATTCGTACGGTCAGGCTGCGACAAAGCTCTGGGGAAAACTTGCTTTTTAATGATATACCACGAATTTGTTAGTTGATTTTTGCAACTAAGCAAAAAAGTATGCGACTTTCGCCACAAGACAATTCTGTCAGGCGTTGAAAAGGTGAGTTAGGTTTGTGCAGTGTCAACGCTGTTAGTGTGGTAAAAAAGATGAATGGACCAATAAT
>JASANF010003977.1:0-12738 GCA_030248245.1 Trissonchulus sp. WLG1_4 | reverse complement strand
CATACATATGTAGTATGTACATTTCTGAAGCTAGTGGCTAAAGAGTCTTGACTGCTATATAATATGTATGTGTGTATATATAGATGGGAAGTTTATGGTTTTATATCTATTTTTAACAGATAGTTTTCATTGGAAACTGTGCAGTCAAAATTGGGTCTGGCGATTTGTGATGAATTTGTACTAATTTGTATGGAGTAAATAGTTTTCAACGGGTCGAGATTTCATAACCCCGACCCGACCCGACCCAGCTAACGCTCAACCCGACCCGACCCGACTCGACGCGACCCGACTTCTACCGAAGCTGCTATTCAAACATTTGAGATTTCCTTGTTACTTTTTTGTTTCCAGTTTTTTTATATATTTCATATGTTTTAATAAGCTACAGCACAGATGTACACGGGAAACTCAAACATCGCCTCAGATAGCTGTAAAATGCTTCAAAAATGAGCAACAAGCAAAATAATTGCTAAAAAGTGTCAGAATTTTTCAAATAATTACTGATTTTTAGGCAAAAACTGGAAATAATAGCGTTTTTGTCAGTTCAAGCCGCCACAACGTCGGGACAAACCCTCCCAAACCTAGACCCCATGTACATGTATGGACGAAAGTATGTAGCTAATTTTGGCTAAAAAGAACTAAGTGCTCGGAAAAGCTGTTACATCACTCTGCAGCGAGTACATTTGGTTGAAATTATTATCAAAGCAGAAAAGTTTAACGTAAAACTCAAGGATTTATAGCCAAAAATTTTGACCGGAACTGACCCGCACAACCCGCGGCTTGGAAAAACTCAACCCAACCCACCCGACCCGACGCGACCCGCACCAACCCGACCCGATCGCTAACTCTAGTATGGAGAATTCGTAACGAATTATATATCTGATTTTGCACTCACAATCGTTACAACTGTAAGACTGTAAACTGTAAACTGAGCAACGCAGATCCTGAATTTCGTTATTGTACTGCACAAAAAGCTTAAAAATCTTATTTTAATTTTTTTCACCAAGTATTGCATATTTTTAGCTAAATTATGTCAAGAATTCTATAAAGGAAATTTAATTTGGGTCATTTGAATGAAGTATATAATGATAAAAGCAGTTTGTGAATGCTTAGTGTCGAACTTCGCCGCCTTCGCCATTGATAAGGCCCGTACCCACGTCACATGGTAAACATTCTTCCCATTCACCACCACGGCTTCCATGCAAACTGCTTCGTTCGCCTTTTATTCGCCGTTCTATTTGCATTTGTTTCACACTGTATCATCCTTTCTGGCGTTTATAATACATTTCACACGGTCCAAATATTGGGTCATCTGTCCCGTGGGTGGGTCCGTGGGGAAGGGGTTGCTGAAGGCGATTTCTCCATAAAATGTTGTCAATTTTCGAGACAAGCTTAACGCATGTCTACTTTGGCCATGACGGGGAATAAGTTACATGAAAAGTAACCTTGAGGATGGATTGCCCGGGGAACCATGTTGCTAAAAGGACTCCTTAAATTCTTAAAGTGGGGATCGGAAGAACTTTTTGTGCCTACTGTATGACGGTTGACATTTTCAGGTTTTATTTGCCCTCGGATTAGGCTTCAGGCTCAGGCATCTTCTTTTTCTTTCCCGATCACCCACTTTGAGATCTTTATCTTTGAGATTTACAGCATATGTAGCACGTTTAGGTTTAGTGTTATACATACCAGGTTTGTTGTAGCGAAACCCGTTTTTGTGCCTTTATACCTAATAGGTTTATCCTAATGGCATTGGAGATGACAACCCAAAATTGTCTAAGTAGGACAGAAAGGGAACTGATAAGAACACTGATAAGGTATAATTGCGAGATGACCAGCTTAGAGACTGACCCATATGTCAATATTACCGTAAACGCTTATGCAATAGGAAAGTGGAAATTGTGTAAAACTGGAATTAAAATAGATAATGGCCTTGTAATTTCCGTGTAAGCCGCTGATTTTGGGTGTTTGGGGTGGTGGATTCTCATTGAGAGGGGCATACGAACTGATCAACATAACAGCTCTGAAATGTTGTTATGAAAAATTACAATTTTTCACAAGTATTACATGTAGCTGCGTCAATTTGAAGTCAACTTTTAAGGCACTTTGTCCATTAGGGTAAGAAAATTTAAGGGGTCCCATTATTCCATACCTGAGGGTCAATTCATAGCTAGAGCCGTATGTCCGAGGTCCGTTCAGCCTGGACCATTTCGACAAATTACAGAACGACACAGAGTTTTCTTATACACTGTTAATGTTGTGGTTATTTTGTAATTTTGCTGGCTTAACGGACATATGTATGTAGGTAGTGCTGTCAGTACATATATTCATTGTAAACTCATTTTTGGGCATTTTTTTGGGTGCAGTCGGGAAATTTTGGTGTTTTTTAGATTTTTTACTCAATTTTGTTACACTTTTTCGGCAATTAGAGGGGGGAGGACGTAGGTGGTTCAGTGGGGGTGTTGTGTCTGAATACCCCCCTATGTGCATCTACGGAGAGGACCCCAATTTGGTGACAGCCGCTGCAAGAAGGCGACACAGGTTGCGGACGCCAGAGCCGGTTGGGTCATAAATCAAAACAATGATATTTCCTACAGTAACTGTCGCGGCGGCGTCAGGCCTTTCGAGACAAATCACCTCAAATTAGCTAATTAATAAAACTCTAGTTCAACCAACTACTTAAATTCAACAAGAGGGTTCTGTCACTAAAAATTAGGTCCAGTATATACTTAATAGTGGTAAAAAATATACATTTTCCTGTTTTATATGATATATGAGCCCACAAATAAAATAGTCTACATTTATGAGAATTTAATATTTTTTCCATTATGTTATGTAATTGACCCCTTTGTTTCCCCCTCTCTAAGATGTACATACTTTTGTTTTAGGAATGCTCGAATCTGATTGGTCGGCTCTGGCCCCGCCTCAGCCAATCAGATTGCAGCATCGTCCACCTGTTATTATTATGCCATTACCAGTATTTTATAATCACCTGTGTTGGATTTTAAATTGCTCTCCAGAGAATTTCTTCCATCCTATTTGCTCGTCTAATTTATAAAATTTATCTATTTTCGTACTATTTTTTGCGGTAAGTATATAATTACTTTTTAAATTTTGTATTTTTGACGATAATTAGTAGGTGTTGTGTTAACTGGTTGTAAATAACTAATTTGTTAGTTAAATGGTATGTAAATAGTTTTTTTGAATTTGAAATTTGTTGCACAGCTTTGAAAATACTCAGCATAGTTTATTCAGATAAATTTCTCTGATATGTAACTTGTATATATAACTTTTGCATATAAAAATATAGCTTCTGTTTTTTCTGTAAAATTTTTTGGATTCTTAAATTCATTGTTAGAAATTTTTAGCTATATAAATTCGGCGTTCTATTGTATATATTAAGCTTAGTTCCAGGGTGTTGCCTGTATTATATTTTGCTAATAGATACTTGCAGTGTTGCTATGTAATACTTGCTTTGATATGTGTACGTGCATTATATATAAGTACAACCTCGTAATCTTTCCTTGGAACCTCCTTCCCTAGTCAAGTGAGGGTCTCCCGACCCTTTCCCCCCTGATTAATCAAACGTACCAATATTGCCTTAAAACCCTTAAACCCGTCACCCTTAAAGCTGCGATTTCTTAAATTTTCGGCCAAAATTTCAGCAAAAATCGCTTAAATTTCATTAAAAAAAGCCGATTCTTTTAAATTTTTGCCGTTAATTTTCTTCACACCGGGACCCTTCCCTCTCTATGACCCCTGGCGGGACCCCCCTCATCTCCCCCAACTCCATTTTGTGACAGCCACACATGGGCGTAGGGGCGTTACAGACACAGCATCCTTCCAAACTAATCCTTCGCCACCACTCACCCCAAACCGTTGCAAAAAACAAGTTTGAAAACCCAAAATAAATAGGGAGAAAACGCCAGCAAACAAACTTTATACACAGAACAAAAAACACACTAGTAAATAACCCCAACAAAACCCCCCCCCCAGTCAGGGTGGGGAAAAAAACACAAATAGGGAACTAAGGTTATATTTCCCGTCATGTATGAGATATCAGTGCGAGGTAAAGTTGCAAAGATAGCTAGTACCTCCAGGCACCTGCACACTGTAAACACTGTTCCAGCTATCACTGTGACTTACACTATAACAGATTTAACTCATGTTTTTTTTCCCCGCAGATTGGGGAAAAAAAACATGAGGGGTGGGGAAAAAAAACATATGCTGAAATATTGCTTTTTTTCGTGGCTATGGCATCGTAGTACAACAGAAACAACAGCAAAGTCAGTTTTAACCTTATTACGTTTATTGCAAGAGAAATAGTTGGTCAAATTGACCATTCTGGCACTTGCCAGGGGTGACAAAATGAAACAGCATACACAACGCGAACCAAGCAACCGTAGTAGACCACTGAGCACTTTTTCGGTTAAAAAACATTAGTTTTTAGTCAAAACAACGTTATACTCCCGTTCAGCACCTCAAATTAGCCTTTTCCACAGTTTTTCAACAAAACTGACAAAATTCAAAAATTTGGTCAAATTGACTATTCTGGCACTTTGCCAGGGCTGCCAAAGTGGAACAGTGCACACCACGCTGACCAAAATATATCAACTGACAGCCCCACGCCTATGTATTAAGATGCAATAGAAATACAGAACAAGAGGTTATCCATAAAAGCGTTATACATTGTGAAAATCATGAAAAATTATTTTTTCAACGATATCACGGGGGGGTGCACCAGTTCTGGCTAATAGGTAAATCGGACAGTAAAACTAATAGCACACTGAAATGCACAGTATAGAGGTTCATATTCGCATAAAAAACGACAGACCTCCATCTATAACCGTTAGAGCTGTAGTGCCCGTAGGTAGCCTACCACCCTATCACGTAAATTACGTTCTAGACCCCCTTACCACGCCTACAGTGACACAATTGACTCCAAAAGAAGAGATGCACTACAACCCCAGTACACTACCATGCATGCAAGGGATTAGATTTGGTCTGTTTGCGTGACTTCTTAAAAGTCGGCTAAAGTTTATTTGTGACAGCCGTTTTTCGAAGACCAAAAAAGAGGTTTCCCCCCTCCCAGCAGAGTCAGAAAACGCCAAATGCCAAGAACAAAATCTTTCTATTGACTCTGTTGTCCACCAAAACAAATGTAAAAACATAATAAAGTGCCTCGCCAAGAAGGATTTCTTGAGTTATGGCGCCGGAAAAAAAAGACGGAAAAATCCGTGTTTATGGGAGGCGATTTTTTATATCTCGGGGAATACCCAACCGATTTGCCTGAAATTCGGCCAGCATGTAGCCGTCCACCAGGCAAGTACACACACTAAATTAAAACCAGTTTGCTCGTATAATTTTTTAGTTACTAAAAAATTTAACTGTGAAAACCTGCAATGTGCTGTGCCGCTCTTACTCTAGAAATCCTATCCTTTTGGAATGAAAGTCTTTTGCAGGCCACATAAGTCGCGTCTTCCACAAGCTGCTGTTCCGACCATTTTTTGGCTTTTTTCGTGAAGTTTCGGACCATTATTATATTTGATATATACATGCACCATTAATAGCCAAATCAATCAAATCTCAATCAGAAACATAGGAAACAGTGTTTACAGGTGACAGAATACCCGTTGAATCCGTTTCAAAAATGTTGGTACTTTATATTTTGCTGCTGGGGAAAAAAAACATGACGGAAAATTGGGGTAAAAAAAACATGCCCTGTGGCTGAGCGCCACATACATACTAGACAGAGAACTCTTAGTGGAAATAAAATTTGGACTTCTGGACAGTGCACACATATCATAATATAACATTTGAAGCAGAATCAATGGCTTAGCTGACGACGAAAATTTACACCCCAAAAAACGTCACAAAAACTAAGAAATTTTTGAAGTTGCTAAGATTATAAAGTTTGACACAGGTATGTAGGGAAGCTCATACTTTGCATGGGGGTATTATTTTAACTTGTCTATTTACTGCTATACAAGTTTAGTTGATATGTAAAAGAATTTCAGAATTTCGGCCATGTTTTTTTTCCCCACATTTTTTACTCCAAAATGGGGAAAAAAAACATGGCATGTTTTTTTTCCCCACCTATGTTTTTTTTCCCCGGTTGTATGTTTTTTTCCCCCGCGTGTGTTTTTTTTCCCCCGCAGCAAAATATAAAGTACCAACATTTTTGAAACGGATTCAACGGGTATTCTGTCACCTGTAAACACTGTTTCCTATGTTTCTGATTGAGATTTGATTGATTTGGCTATTAATGGTGCATGTATATATCAAATATAATAATGGTCCGAAACTTCACGAAAAAAGCCAAAAAATGGTCGGAACAGCAGCTTGTGGAAGACGCGACTTATGTGGCCTGCAAAAGACTTTCATTCCAAAAGGATAGGATTTCTAGAGTAAGAGCGGCACAGCACATTGCAGGTTTTCACAGTTAAATTTTTTAGTAACTAAAAAATTATACGAGCAAACTGGTTTTAATTTAGTGTGTGTACTTGCCTGGTGGACGGCTACATGCTGGCCGAATTTCAGGCAAATCGGTTGGGTATTCCCCGAGATATAAAAAATCGCCTCCCATAAACACGGATTTTTCCGTCTTTTTTTCCGGCGCCATAACTCAAGAAATCCTTCTTGGCGAGGCACTTTATTATGTTTTTACATTTGTTTTGGTGGACAACAGAGTCAATAGAAAGATTTTGTTCTTGGCATTTGGCGTTTTCTGACTCTGCTGGGAGGGGGGAAACCTCTTTTTTGGTCTTCGAAAAACGGCTGTCACAAATAAACTTTAGCCGACTTTTAAGAAGTCACGCAAACAGACCAAATCTAATCCCTTGCATGCATGGTAGTGTACTGGGGTTGTAGTGCATCTCTTCTTTTGGAGTCAATTGTGTCACTGTAGGCGTGGTAAGGGGGTCTAGAACGTAATTTACGTGATAGGGTGGTAGGCTACCTACGGGCACTACAGCTCTAACGGTTATAGATGGAGGTCTGTCGTTTTTTATGCGAATATGAACCTCTATACTGTGCATTTCAGTGTGCTATTAGTTTTACTGTCCGATTTACCTATTAGCCAGAACTGGTGCACCCCCCGTGATATCGTTGAAAAAATAATTTTTCATGATTTTCACAATGTATAACGCTTTTATGGATAACCTCTTGTTCTGTATTTCTATTGCATCTTAATACATAGGCGTGGGGCTGTCAGTTGATATATTTTGGTCAGCGTGGTGTGCACTGTTCCACTTTGGCAGCCCTGGCAAAGTGCCAGAATAGTCAATTTGACCAAATTTTTGAATTTTGTCAGTTTTGTTGAAAAACTGTGGAAAAGGCTAATTTGAGGTGCTGAACGGGAGTATAACGTTGTTTTGACTAAAAACTAATGTTTTTTAACCGAAAAAGTGCTCAGTGGTCTACTACGGTTGCTTGGTTCGCGTTGTGTATGCTGTTTCATTTTGTCACCCCTGGCAAGTGCCAGAATGGTCAATTTGACCAACTATTTCTCTTGCAATAAACGTAATAAGGTTAAAACTGACTTTGCTGTTGTTTCTGTTGTACTACGATGCCATAGCCACGAAAAAAAGCAATATTTCAGCATATGTTTTTTTTCCCCACCCTCATGTTTTTTTTCCCCAATCTGCGGGGAAAAAAAACATGAGTTAAATCTGTTATAGTGTAAGTCACAGTGATAGCTGGAACAGTGTTTACAGTGTGCAGGTGCCTGGAGGTACTAGCTATCTTTGCAACTTTACCTCGCACTGATATCTCATACATGACGGGAAATATAACCTTAGTTCCCTATTTGTGTTTTTTTCCCCACCCTGACTATAACGGATTCTTTTTTTTGAGTTAGATTTTGCCATTGTTTTGTCTGTTGTTTTTGTGATTATTTTTTTTGTTTGTTGTGGTGAGGTAGTAAGTTATTTATTTTTTTTGTCGGTCGGGGGGTGGGTGGTTGTATGTGTATTTTGGGGGGGGGGGGGGGGGGGGGGGGGGGGGGAGGGATGGGGGGGGGGGGGGGGGGGGGGGGGGGGGGGAGGGGGGGGGGGGGGGGGGGAGGGGGGGGGGGGGGGGGGGGAGGGGGGGGGGGATGAAACAACACCCACGCACGGTAGTAAACCACCCCCCCCCCCCAGTAGCGCATAAGCTCCATTTTTAGTGCGTATTTGTGGGGGGGAAAAATTACGAAATAGTCACGCCACTAATAGCATATATTATATAAGATCAAATTGTGGCGTGATATTTTGTAAGTAATTTTGCCTGCTTAACGAATATACGGCTGCAAGTATGAATCGACCCTAACAACAGTTATACACAAGTTTGGCAGGTTTCGTTTCACTAATCTTGCCTATTTCATACGTATGATACATATATACGTATAAAGAGATGGACGTGGACCGTAGGCATAGGTGGGCAGGTAGGAAATTCTAAGGAGGGTTCGGAGTGAGCCACTTTTTAGGCCGTTCAAACCCCCCCCCACGCCCATTGGTGGTCATGGGTCCTCTAAGGTTGCGAATCATTGAGAACACTAAAAGGTATATATGTGTATGAAAATAGGACGGACCACGGTTCAAAGGTTAACGCGGGTCGATTAGTAGGACTAGCAGGTTGAGTCGTGTATGACCCAGGAGCAGGAGCTTCAAGTCAGTGGGTCAAAAATTTTGACACGCGTCTATTGCTGACCTGTGCCTTACCGCATCCAAAAGTGGTTTCTGATTCAAGTATATGTCAGTTCTTTACAGTTAGACCGAACTGAATTTATCGAACACATGGGCAGAAATAAAATCTAGGGGGGGAGGTGACGGTGTAATATAGTGATCAGTCGATCGGGAGGGGGCTGGTGTGCTTGATTTTAGGGAAACTGATTGGCTGCAAAACGGTTTAGGGGTGAGTGGTGGCGAAGGATTAGTTTGGAAGGATGCTGTGTCTGTAACGCCCCTACGCCCATGTGTGGCTGTCACAAATGGAGTTGGGGGGGATGAGGGGGTCCCGCCAGGGGTCATAGAGAGGGAAGGGTCCCGGTGTGAAGAAAATTACCGGCAAAAATTTAAAAGAATCGGCTTTTTTTAATGAAATTTAAGCGATTTTTGCTGAAATTTTGGCCGAAAATTTGAGAAATCGCAGCTTTAAGGGTGACGGGTTTAAGGGTTTTAAGGCAATATTGGTACGTTTGATTAATCAGGGGGGAAAGGGTCGGGAGACCCTCACTTGACTAGGGAAGGAGGTTCCAAGGAAAGATTACGAGGTTGTACTTATATATAATGCACGTACACATATCAAAGCAAGTATTACATAGCAACACTGCAAGTATCTATTAGCAAAATATAATACAGGCAACACCCTGGAACTAAGCTTAATATATACAATAGAACGCCGAATTTATATAGCTAAAAATTTCTAACAATGAATTTAAGAATCCAAAAAATTTTACAGAAAAACAGAAGCTATATTTTTATATGCAAAAGTTATATATACAAGTTACATATCAGAGAAATTTATCTGAATAAACTATGCTGAGTATTTTCAAAGCTGTGCAACAAATTTCAAATTCAAAAAAACTATTTACATACCATTTAACTAACAAATTAGTTATTTACAACCAGTTAACACAACACCTACTAATTATCGTCAAAAATACAAAATTTAAAAAGTAATTATATACTTACCGCAAAAAATAGTACGAAAATAGATAAATTTTATAAATTAGACGAGCAAATAGGATGGAAGAAATTCTCTGGAGAGCAATTTAAAATCCAACACAGGTGATTATAAAATACTGGTAATGGCATAATAATAACAGGTGGACGATGCTGCAATCTGATTGGCTGAGGCGGGGCCAGAGCCGACCAATCAGATTCGAGCATTCCTAAAACAAAAGTATGTACATCTTAGAGAGGGGGAAACAAAGGGTCAATTACATAACATAATGGAAAAAATATTAAATTCTCATAAATGTAGACTATTTTATTTGTGGGCTCATATATCATATAAAACAGGAAAATGTATATTTTTTACCACTATTAAGTATATACTGGACCTAATTTTTAGTGACAGAACCCTCTTGTTGAATTTAAGTAGTTGGTTGAACTAGAGTTTTATTAATTAGCTAATTTGAGGTGATTTGTCTCGAAAGGCCTGACGCCGCCGCGACAGTTACTGTAGGAAATATCATTGTTTTGATTTATGACCCAACCGGCTCTGGCGTCCGCAACCTGTGTCGCCTTCTTGCAGCGGCTGTCACCAAATTGGGGTCCTCTCCGTAGATGCACATAGGGGGGTATTCAGACACCAGACACCCCCACTGAACCACCTACGTCCTCCCCCCTCTAATTGCCGAAAAAGTGTAACAAAATTGAGTAAAAAATCTAAAAAACGCCAAAATTTTCCGACTGCACCCAAAAAAATGCCCAAAAATGAGTTTACAATGAATATATGTACTGACAGCACTACCTACATACATATGTCCGTTCAGCCGGCAAAATTACAAAATAACCACGACATTAACAGTGTATAAGAAAACTTGTGTCGTTATATAATTTGTCGAAATGGTCCAGGCTGAACGGACGTCGGACATACGGCTGTAACTATGAATTGACCCTCAGGTATGGAATAATGGGACCCCTTAAATTTTCTTACCCTAATGGACAAAGTGCCTTAAAAGTTGACTTCAAATTGACGCAGCTACATGTAATACTTGTGAAAAATTGTAATTTTTCATAACAACATTTCAGAGCTGTTATGTTGATCAGTTCGTATGCCCCTCTCAATGAGAATCCACCACCCCAAACACCCAAAATCAGCGGCTTACACGGAAATTACAAGGCCATTATCTATTTTAATTCCAGTTTTACACAATTTCCACTTTCCTATTGCATAAGCGTTTACGGTAATATTGACATATGGGTCAGTCTCTAAGCTGGTCATCTCGCAATTATACCTTATCAGTGTTCTTATCAGTTCCCTTTCTGTCCTACTTAGACAATTTTGTGTTGTCATCTGCAATGCCATTAGGATAAACCTATTAGGTATAAAGGCACAAAAACGGGTTTCACTACAACAAACCTGGTATGTATAACACTAAACCTAAACGTGCTACATATGCTGTAAATCTCAAAGATAAAGATCTCAAAGTGGGTGATCAGGAAAGAAAAAGAAGATGCCTGAGCCTGAAGCCTAATCCGAGGGCAAATAAAACCTGAAAATGTCAACCGTCATACAGTAGGCACAAAAGATCTTCCGATCCCCACTTTAAGAATTTAGGGAGTGGTTTTAGCAACATCGTTCCCCGGGCAATCCATCCTCAAGGTTACTTTTCATGTAACTTATTCCCCGTCATGGCCAAAGTAGACATGCGTTAAGCTTGTCTCGAAAATTGACAACATTTATGGAGAAATCGCCTTCAGCAACCCCTTCCCCACGGACCCACCCACGGGACAGATGACCCAATATTTGGACCGTGTGAAATGTATTATAAACGCCAGAAAGGATGATACAGTGTGAAACAAATGCAAATAGAACGGCGAATAAAAGGCGAACGAAGCAGTTTGCATGGAAGCCGTGGTGGTGAATGGGAAGAATGTTTCCCATGTGACGTGGGTACGGGCCTTATCAGTGGCGAAGGCAGCAAAGTTCGACACTAAGCATTCACAAACTGCTTTTATCATTATATACTTCATTCAAATGACCCAAATTAAACTTCCTGTCTAGAATTCTTGACATAATTTAGCTAAAAATATGCAATACTTGGTGAAAAAAATTAAAATAAGATTTTTAAGCTTTTTGTGCAGTACAATAACGAAATTCAGGATCTGCGTTGCTCAGTTTACAGTTTACAGTCTTACAGTTGTAACGATTGTGAGTGCAAAATCAGATATATAATTCGTTACGAATTCTCCATACTAGAGTTAGCAATCGGGTCGGGTTGGTGCGGGTCGCGTCGGGTCGGGTCGGGTCGGGTTGAGATTTTCCAAGCCGCGGGTTGTGCGGGTCAGTTCCGGTCAAAATTTTTGGCTATAAATCCTTGAGTTTTACGTTAAACTTTTCTGCTTTGATAATAATTTCAACCAAATGTACTCGCTGCAGAGTGATGTAACAGCTTTTCCGAGCACTTAGTTCTTTTTAGCCAAAATTAGCTACATACTTTAGTCCATACATGTACATGGGGTCTAGGTTTGGGAGGGCTTGTCCCGACGTTGTGGCGGCTTGAACTGACAAAAACGCTATTATTTCCAGTTTTTGCCTAAAAATCAGTAATTATTTGCAAAATTCTGACACTTTTTAGCAATTATTTTGCTTGTTGCTCATTTTTGAAGCATTTTACAGCTATCTGAGGCGATGTTTGAGTTTCCCGTGTACATCTGTGCTGTAGCTTATTAAAACATATGAAATATATAAAAAACTGGAAACAAAAAAGTAACAAGGAAATCTCAAATGTTTGAATAGCAGCTTCAGTAGAAGTCGGGTCGCGTCGAGTCGGGTCGGGTCGGGTTAGACATTAGCTCGGGTCGGGTCGGGTCGGGTTATGAAATCTCGACCCGTTGCGAACTCTCTACTCCATACAAATTCATACAAATTCATCACAAATCACCAGACCCAATTTGACTGCACAGTTTCCAATGAAGTTGTGTTAAAAATAAATATGAACCGTCAACTTCCCATCTATATATACCACATACATATTATATAGCAGTCAAGACTCTTTAGCCACTAGCTTCGAAATGTACATACTACATATGTATG
>JASANF010003976.1:0-34971 GCA_030248245.1 Trissonchulus sp. WLG1_4 | reverse complement strand
ATATATATATATATATATATATATATATATATATATATATATATATATATATATATATATGCCTGTTGAATACATATGTACAAAAGAAGCACTACTACTGCTCTGTAATCTGTGTAATACTGTGCTACTACTGTAATCTGTGTTCAGCTTACAATATGAAGCTGACAAAATCATGCACCCAAAACATGGCTGATTTTACAACGGTCAACAAAATTTTGACAAGCTTCTCTTGTCACGCGGTCCTAACTGTTTTCCGGCACCAGCTGCGCATGTGGCATAGTCAACTACCCTTCTTTCAAACTGTGAATGGTTCTTCTCTATTGGTATATACTGGTACTTCTCTACGCGTACGGGAGCCATATTTTTTTACCCCCAATTTTTGGTTGATTTGTGGGGAAAAATACGGGTACTTTTTGCTTTTATGTCGTGTTTTCAAACCAAAACAACTTCCTTTGCGGAAAAAAGTAAGCACAGGAAGGTGCTACGGCTGCCAAGTGTACAAAGACCATCGACTGCTAACAGAGCAGTTCCAGCTACAGAAGGGTGTTCAAATGATGAGCAAAGCTACATAAATATATACATATACAGCACAGATGCCTAAGCTGCAGGGTTGGCAGTCTCGGTCTCGGTCTCGTAAATAACCCGAGACTAGGCTGGTCTCGGTCTTGGTCTCGGTCTCGGTCTCGGTAGGAAAACCGAGACCTGCCATAGGGTGGTCTCGGAATTTCAGATGAGACTTGAAGTTTTCAAAATTTTCCAACATCACAAAGATTTTTTTGCAATTTAAGTTTCCAAATAGAATGCCAAGCATGGAATGGTCAAAACTGTCTGCTGCAGAAGAATGTTAGTTCAGCGGCAAACTCTGGCTAACTTCAAGTTTAAACTTTGTATATCAAGCTAGATTTTATATTAAAGTTTGAGCTAAAATGGGTTGTCTGACTTAGCGATGTTGCATTTGTATGTGGAACCTGTTATGTTAAACAGTAAAAATACTGACCATCATTTATATACCAAATAGTGCTAACTTCGTAGCTAATTTCTAATTAAAAATTTGCTGGCTTCTGCAACTTTACGAAGCGCGTATTGGGTTGCAGTTTAATTTAATTTCTTAAGCCCCAACCTCTCAACGCATGTCAAAACGTTAAGTATATATGAAAAAACCTAGGCACAATCAAAAGCTTTTTGGGCTATGGCGTGGTTGGGGCATCAAACCTGTCCCCCACATAACTGTGTCAGCGGGAGAAACTTCTGGTACGTGATGGTGCTCGCATCAGAACTTCTGACACTAGCACCACTGCTCCAGCACGGACGATTCTAAGCTGGCACCTGAGTCAGACTGCCAAAATGCCAATGTGTGCAAGGCACTATAAAACACCCTATGGTATGCGAGGAAGTGTGCGAAACTTATTAAAAAGTACAAAAAGTTGACAGAATAAATAATAGGAAAATAATCCTATTCTCCGGGTCCGGCTGTCAATCACTTACTCTCATGCATCCGGTCGTTTACAATGTTACGTTTCATTGTCATACGTTACGCAAGTCATACACTCATTATACAACCTAATGGTCACTTTTTTGTAACTTAATCACAAATTTTTTACAGTTCAAAGTATCTCAAATTTTTAAAATTGAAACTTGAAAAAACGTCCCCCAAGGGCTGGTCTCGGTCTCGTAGGTCTCGTTTGGGTGGTCTCGGTTTCCTGGTCTCGGTCTCGGTCTCGGTTGCAAACCCGAGACTTGCCAACCCTGCTAAGTTGCGAAGCTGATGATAATATTGGTTATTCACTCTTTAAAACTCATAATCTGGTAACAATTTGTGGTACAACACGATTTTAATATTGACAGCAATGAAGGAAATTTCAACTAATTTAAGACTATAATTAAGTATACAAAAACTATCAAGCAGGGCGTCGCCACCAATTTTGGCGTCCGCGCTACAATCTTTACGTCAAATGATTCAGTTTACCTCCAAGAAATAATACATACGTAGACTGAAAAAATTTTGAAAAAAAATTCAAAAAAAGAGAGTAGTGTAAAAAGTAGTCGTGGTGTTATTGGGGCTTCAATTTCAGTTGTCTTTTATCTTATGTGCAAGTTTAATTAAAAAATTGAGTAAGACTGAGTTGATTTTCATAACTGTAGAAGCATTTTTGCCTGGATTTCTTGGATGGGTCAGAATCGACCCGTATTTTTTTCCCCGCGACAGAATTATTTTCCGCCAAAATGGGGGTAAAAATGCGTTTATTTTTCGATTTATATAAAATTAGTAATGCAGAGAAAAAAGTTTAATATGTGGTTTTGTAGAGCAACTCCGCGAGGTATTGTGGGAAAAAAGTTTGCCCGAGAAACTTAATCCAGGAAAGCAAAAAAAACCTTGTACTCATATTTTGTATTTTTTTACCCCATCTGACTATAAATGCAGCATAATGTCTTCGTGTAGACTTTGATAAAAAACTAAGCTACAGAGTTGCAGAGGTCTGGAAGCAGCAGCTTTTAGAAAAAATTAAAGATTACTATATTTTTAGGCCAAATTTGGCTATAGGAGACGTATCCAGAGGGGGACGGTTTGCATAGCACCCCCCCCCCGGTATACAGAATTCGAAAAATTTTCGGCTAAAAAGGCACGTTGGCCCCTCCCTCAACTTGATCCTGGCTACGCTACTGGACGTATCGGAAATTTTTTCAGTCCAGAGCCACAAAAACCATTTTTGAAGAATCATTTAAAACCGCGGAAAAATTCTAGAAAAATCCTACAAAAAGTGAACAACAGACCTAAATAAACAAGAATCCTAAATAAATCAGAGTATATAAATATATATAACCCTAAATAACTACAAAAAAACGACGACCGTCTGGAGCTGATTTTTTGGGAAACACTGGAAAATTAGGAAATGTGAATTTCCTGCAAAACTTCCAGTCAGAGACATTTTACAGCCTTTCAGACGAATTCAAATGAATTTTAGAGAAACTCAAGAAAAATTCAGAGAAATTCACCTAGAATTCAGAGACTCGAAATTTGATCTGAAAAAAATGTTACTGGATTTTTAGATAAATTGCAGCTACTCTTTACAAGAATTTCACATAAAAATTACCTGACATGTACAGATATAAAAAACACGTGAATTCTCCTTGAAAGTTGTGTAAGAAGTATGTTTGAAAAACTGAAAAAATAGGGACATTTTTGACATAAAATTCAGTCTCTGAATTCTGGGTAAAATTCTTTGAATTTCCCTGAACCGTTGAAAAAGTATAAAATGTTTTTAAATGGAACCGGAAAAAACATTTGAGTAATTTAAGTAATTTAAAAAAAACTTCATTATTTCCTCCCTCCCAACTACCATTGATCCCGAATTTCGGATTAAGTGCAGTGTTGGGGGGGGGGGAATAGTGGACCTATTTTTTGGAGAAGAGCACCTTGAGGGAAGCATTTTTTGTAGTAGAACCCCTATCCACAAATTTGGATTTTCTGAGCTATGACCCCTGGAAAGTTGCATTTTCACTGTTTTTGGAAGTGAACGTAGTCCAAAGTTCGAATCCAAAAATGGCTATAATTTATTGCCTAAGCCAGAGCTTAAGCCTAGGCCTGAACCTAAGCCTAAGCCTGATACTATGCCTAAGCCTAAGCCTAAAGCCCAAGCCTAAATTGAGGTCAAGTTTGAATTTGGTCAAAAATTGGACGTTTCTGGAGAATTTGGCCTATTTTCCGGCAGGAACCCGGTCAAGAGCCTTTGTTTTGATTCTAAAAAAATTGTAACCAATAATCTGACACCATTTAGACAGGATTGGAACGGAAAAAACAAGGGATTCGGAAAAAAATTGCGAAAATGTTCCTCACTGAGGGTTCAGATTTCGGAGGGTCATATCTCGGAAAATCCAAAAAATGAAATAGGGGTTCTTGAAGCAAAAATGCTTCCCCCAAGGTGCTCTACTCAAAAAAATAGGTCCACTATTCCCACCCCCCAACTGCATTTAACCCCAAAAAGATATGTCCACTATTTCCTAACCCCCCCCCCCCAACTGCATTTAGCCCTGAATTTCTGTGAAATTTATTGAAATTGGTATGAGTGTAAGTAAAATGTCTCCAAATGGAAAAAAGAAACAACATATAAAAAATCTGTAAAAACATCTGAAACATCTGAAAAATCTCTGAAAAAAGGAAAATTTACAGAAAATACAAATTCACTACTTTTCCTTTGGAGTGAGTTTCTCAATTTTGTCACAAAATTTTCGAAGACAAAAAACTTTTGAAACCAAACAAAAAAGTGCAAAATCCTGTAAAAAAAATATTGAAAATGCTCTAAATTTAATTAAAAAACCAACACAACGGTGTAAAAAAGATTTGAACCATCGCAAACCGAAAATGTAAAAAAAAATTGCAAAAAAAAGAAACAAGTTTCTAAAACTGCGAGAACAATTATTTTAAAAACTATGAAAATAGCAAAAAAACTCAGGGAAAGCTTGAAAAAAGTATAAGATAAACTCTTTGAAAGAACAAAAAATATGACACAAACCAAGCTGATAAATCGAACGAACGTCAACATATTCAGCATAATGACAAGGGTCTAGCTTGAACGTAAAAAATGTCAATTTTTGACTTTTCATGAAACTACTTGTTATATACAGTATATAAAAGCTGATTTTATTCTGAACAACTTTTCTATTCAACACAAATCGTGAAAATGTAGTTTCTATGAAATAACGTCCAAATAGCACCTGGCCGAAGCGCCACCTTAAGGGGGTAGTGTCGCGAAAGCAGTTTTGCTCATAGGCTGTGAAAACAGAACTTTTTGTTTTGAAGTAGTACATGCAATGAGAAGCTAGTCCAACGCTGTATGGTATCAAATAATTACTGCCAGACATCACACTATCAATATTGACAAATATCTTGGACCAATCGTCATTAGTAAGCCAGACATCACACAATAGGGACATAAAAGTTCGAAAAATCAAGCCAGATATCAGATTGGCCAGCTTGTGAAGTACACATCATGTGTGGACGCACAATTTTTTGCGACAAATAAGAAAAAAGAAAATTGAAGGTTCGTTTTTCTTCTGATTTGAAAATAAGCGTCTAGATTTTCCACATTTTATCATTATTGCTGTTACTATTTTACAGTTTAAGTACACCTTCACAGTTCAAACTAGTATTACTCCACAGCCGCTACAGTAATCTGCACTAAATTTTGTGTGCATAAACTACAACATATGTGCTATTATTCTGTGTAAAAAAACTAAACAGAAAAATTGATAAATGTGACTAAAAAATGGAATGTGAATAGGTTTTTTTTTCGTCATTTTTCCGACTTTGAGACATTATTGCAAACTATATGCTGCACCAATTTTGCTGAAACTTGGCAAAATAATTTGCCTTTTGGTAGATTTTTAAAATAAAGAAAGAACAATTTCTAACATTTTACTGAACAAGTTTTACAGTCGCGCAAAATCGACTGCTTTCGCGACACTACCCCCTTAAGTTAAACAGAACTGCTTGTGTTCTTAATCTTCCAAAATAATTTCATACGTGTAAATGCACCGGCTTGTACAGCTATTTCCGTAAAAATCCATTTTTTTACGTGATATACACATCAAATCGAAGGAAATGCAAGCCTGAACAACTTTCGTTCTTGCGACGTATGGTTATTTTTGCGCATTTTTGAAATAACGACCAAAACCCACATTTCAGGTGCGCCACATTAAGGTGGTACTAACGAATGTGCAGTGGTTTTTAATTTTTTTAAATTTAGTTGATTCAAACTGGATTTTTTAATAATAAGTCTGTAAAAAATTGATTCATTTACACAAAATGGCAAATGAAGTTAGCGGGATCATGTGAAAAATTTTTAGGAGCAAGCCAAGCAAGATAAACTACACAACAGGAGAATGGAAATTTAACAGTTCTGGCCACTTTTCCAAGCGCATGCGCTGTGCATAAACACAAAAATGAACACGAATAAACTTTCGCAAATTTTCTAGACCCAAAATGAAATTTTTTTAATTTGCTTATATTTTTGCACAGATATAGAACCCGAAAGTTGAGTGTGAATAGACACTTTTGACTTTGAAAGCTCATATTTCGGTTAATAATTGACGAATCATAAAATCGTGCATTTTGGGACTAGATAATTTATTTTTAAATATTTGTGCCTTTTTTGGCATGTTTTTGTTGTTTAGACTCTTCAAAAAGTGGCCAGATTTGGAAGTGCTCACAAAAGCCAAATTGGTCTACTTTGCGATCTATGTGCCATACAAATCATCTTTGCAGTTGAAAAATAAAACTTCACATAAATGTAGAAGAAAAGTAGTGCGTTCTAACAGTATAAAAAATGTTCTCTAAAGTTAATTAATTATTGAGTACTAGCCTGTTGAAAAACACTGCACATTCGTTACTACCACCTTAATCATTGAGTACTAGCCTGTCGAAAAACACTGCACATTTGTTACTACCACCTTAAGGTGGCGCTCCGAGAATTTGCACGTGCTTTAAAAATTGTATATTCTTGCTTTAATGGGTATATTGGAATTTAACAAACTGATCAAACGTATCAAACTGAGCATTTTTGCAAGAGGATTTGACTCAATTCATTTTTTGTGTCTGTCACGTGATTTGCGAAAACCCTATTCACAGGCATACATAACTCAATTCAAACTCTATCAATTTGGACAATCTATAGCTCGTTTGAAAGGTTTTGGGATGATAAATTTTTTGTTTTGCGAACTTCGTTTTAAATTTTGAGTTATGACGATTTTAAACTTTTCATGCAACTTCAGCAACAAGTATCTCGCTTCAAAGTCCATTTATTGAAAAAATGAAAATTAGTCAGTTTCTATGATTATTGTTATATATAGTGTCAAAATTGTATGTCTAAACTCAAAACATGCGATTCGAAATCTGTGCCCTTTGGCGAAAAACATTGGTATTTTATTGAAAAGTTGCTTGGCTTGTTGCGTGTTTTTATTTTTCTAGCTGAACGACTTGATTTGACAGACGATTGTTTCAACTATGTTTGTCTATTTATCAAAGAAGAAAGTAATATAATTTTGCATAAATTTTTTGCGCACTTTTTTATAGTTTGGTTATATTGAAAAAATATTCACAAAAACGCAAATTTCAGATTATAGAATTTTTTCAATTTTTTTCATTTTGAGTTACATACATCAATCGACTCCTGAACTCCTTCTGAACAACTTTTCTTCAAGAACCATCGGTCGATTTCGCTCCAGAAAAAATAATCCGTCAAAAAACAGATTCTCGAAGCACCACCTTACGGGGGCGCTCCGGGAATCAAAGATTTGTGCTATATTTTTTTGAAAACAGCAAAAATGACCTGTCATTTTTGAAAAAAAGTTGTCCAGAATCCTATTTGAAATGTTTTGACGTGTATATTTCCATAACAAAAGATTTGGAAACAATTAAACAACTTACTGATTTTATTCTTTGTTTTAACCCATTTGATTCAGTGTTTCAAAAGCATTATACCATGTGCACGGGCCCGGAAGAGGGCTTTGTATTACTTGTTTGCTGAACTTTAATCAACCGTAAATTGCTTGGTTTGGACTTATATTTTTATGATTTTGGAACCGCGTATATATAATTTATTTCTGTTCAGAAACCTGCATGTTTTTTCTGCTTCCGATTGCTATTAATTTCATTGCTTTATGTTCGCTTTCTTTGGAAGTTTTTAACGCTTATTTCTACGCTTTATTTGCCCTTGTTTTTTTTTATTATTTCTATTTCAAATGGCGTATAACGTATTATTTTAACCCAATATATATGTTGACGGACTAACGTTTGTGCGGTTGTGCCTCTCTTATTTATATACTCTGACAACTGGACAAATGCTGCTTGTTATGCCTAGTTGCACTGCAAAAGCAACTCCTCCCAACTCGCGATCAGCCGCCAGTAAGACTCAAAAGTTTACTTCTGCCTCGGCTGCAGCGTTACAGTCCAGTCCTTGTCTATGTGGCGTGTGCTCAAAATCTGTGGGCGATATTGGGGTGCAGTGCGATCTTTGTAATAGCTGGTTACACGTCAGTTGCATTGGTCTGCCTGCAAACTCGTACCCACGAATTGGAAACCTAGCGATGATTGGCATTTCTTGCGGTACGTGCCAAAAGGAGAAAAAGTTGGAAAAATTGAAGCGATGTCAAAGTCAAGTAAGTCCCCAAACGACACAGCAAACACAAACTCCCAAACGACACAGCAAACACAAACTGATAATGTGGACTGTACTAGTAGTAAACTCCCGAGTCAGTCTGTGTCCACTCAGACGCATATTTTTACCGATCCATCATCTGTAGACAGCTCGATACGGTTAAGCTTGCCTAATCAAGGCCAATGTAGTCAGTTTTGAATTGTACAAGGCTTTGAAGACCCCTTGTCAAACATGTTCCATTTTGATTTTACTTTTGATGGCGCGTGGTATCGTTCAGTAGAACATTATTATCAGGCCAAACGGGCCCTCATTATTGATGATGGTTATTTTGTTTATTTTATTTTTGGCAATTACTCGTTTTAATTTAATGCTGCATGTTAGTAAGCATATCTGTTGGTCCTTTGCTGCCTTCGTTTCGGTATTTGTTTTATTGACCGAAATGAATTTGATTTGATTTGATTACTTAACTTTCAAACAAACTCAGCAAGTAAGCCAGTGCATCAACGATTTACGAGATTTTGCAAACCTTTAATACCGAGTTAAAATTGGTCTTAATTTAAATTTAAAACAATTTTATTGCGTTTTATGCAAAAAATTTACAAAAAAATCAATTTTTAGAAGTATCAGACTCAAATAAAGGTAGTGTGAATATAAAACTAAGTTTTGTGTTACCGGTTTCTTAATTGGCCGGCCGGCCGGCCGGCTATTCCCAGCCCGGCTTTTTTTGGCAATAGCAATGGCCATTAGCTTACAATACGTTCATTGACATGAACTTATCTCTCCAATGACACTATTTTTGTGTTTCTGCTATATTCACAGCAAAAGTTATTTCAGTTTTTCTGGTTAACTTCCAGAAATGACTGACTAGTAGTGGTGTGTGGCGGAGGATTTGCGAAGTAAAAATAACTCCGATTTACGTCCCTTCAAAATCATACGGACTGTAAAGTAGAATAATAAAAAATAATGGCGCTTCTTTTAGAGTGTTGGATGGAGCCGACTATAAACTTTGAGTTTTCATTTAGATACATTGTATTAAACTTTGCTGGCAGCAACTATAAAATAACTCCATTTTACGTAGCGTATAACTTGATAACCTGGCAAGCACACGAGAATCGAAAGGGAAACGTCTAAATAATCAGTAGGACACTTTTAGATTTAGGGGACAGTTAGTCAACACTTCCATTATCATTATTAATAGTATAGTGTATATATATTATTTAGACACACAGAATATAGACACACAGTCATGATCAGTACTCAATCAGGAGGTTCACTTATCAGACCAGCTTGTCTGTGTAGTGTGCATATTGACAATCATTGCCCACAAGATTAATTTTTAGCATTGTAATAGTATTTTGAATGAAATAACAGATGCGTTTATTCGATAAGTTAACTTTTGCTCTAATTATAAATTAAATGCATTTAGAGCATAATGCATATCCATAGAGCACAGGCCGTGGCACGTTGTTTAAAAAACTTAATAATTGTAACCAATTCAGTTTTTTAACTACTGCGTATTTTTCGCGTTTTATCAACATATAATAGTAGCGAAATAACGTAAGCTTCGCTATATGGGTAAAATTGTTTAGACAAAACTAAATATGGATAATAAAATAAGACAGCTGTAAGGCCCGGTTCCCATTGGGCAGAAATAAGAAATAAGAATTAAGAAATAAGAAATAGAAATAAGAAATAATGGGCAGAAATAAGAAATCAGAAATAAGAATTAAAGCCTTATGCGTTCACAGTGCAGAAATAAAAAATAAGCCCATTTCAAGCTGTTATTTGATTGGCTGGGGGTGAATATAGGCACAGAATATATAGTGAATATATGTAGAATATACAGAATATACAGTGAATATATGTACAGAGCGATATTTGAATTGTCCAATCAGCAGAAAGGAAGGCGTGGCATAGCATCGCAAGCTCCAACCAACGCTTTTGATTGGCTAACTCCTTATTTCTTATTTCTTAAGTTAAAATGAATTTAACTTCTTATTTTAGAAATAAGGTTTGTTATTTCTGAAAAAACAAAAGCTTATTTCTGAAGTGGGAATGCCATTTTATTTCTGAAATAAGACCTTATTTCTTATTTCTGGTTACTTATTTCTTATTTCTGCCCAGTGGGAACCGGCCCTAAGTGAAATATAAAGTATTTTGTGTTTTTTTAACACGTTATTTCTATTTTTAAAGTCAAACAGGTGTGTTTATTTGATAAGTTGATTTTTGATCAAACTTTAGTATTCAATTTTAATACAGTATTCAGGTCGTTGTGCGTCATTTTTGTTTCAAACGTAGCTTGATAACTTGTTAATTTAGGCCCTCAAAAATTTTGTCATCAATTATATTTCTGTGGGTTTACATTTGGTTGGGGGGGGAAAATTATTTTCGGCCCTAATTCGTTTCCTACCCCATCTTTTAATAAAAATACATATGAAACCCACATCGTCAGCCATGCTCCCAATCTGATCTCTAGCCCCCAAAATAGCTGTCACCCCTTTTAATAAAAGTCTGAATTGAAATTATTGGTGTTAAAACCCTTAGGGGGCGAATAAGTCAAAAAAACGACATTTTCCCTAGGAGCCCCAACCCCCGGCCCGGGGGGGGGAAGTTTTTGAGGGGGGGGGGGGGCTTGTTCTTCGATTTTTTGCGCAAAATAGGATTTAGGAAAAAATACTGAATGAAATAAAAACCTGCTGCTACCAATAAAAGAGTAACTTCTATGCTACTAAATGCTGAAAAAATTTTGTAAATCGGTTCAGGCTTTGAAAAGTTACAAAACGTTTTCTGAAGCTACAAGGATCAGGCTGATTGAAGCTTTACAGCGCAAGTAAGGTTTAGTAAAAAAGCCGGGCTACAGCTGGAAAACTTTTTAAATATGGAGCTAGTTGGGGTTTTTCAGTGCGGTAGAGTTATTCCTGATGCTTCTTTTTTGAGTTTTTTCTTATATTTAGGCCTCAGGTTTAGGCTTAGGCTTAGTTCTTAGGCTTAGTGCTTAGGCTCAGGCTTAGTAGGTGAGTTAGGAAAAACTACTTGTTAGTTAGCTTTAAAAGTTAGAAAGGACTTTTCCTAGTTAGAAAAAGGACACTTGCTACTGTGGAATCATAAATATATTATAGCTGCACTTTTAAGCCGAAATTGACTGTCAGCATCATCAGTAACAGCCCGATGGTGAGCATCAGTGACGTTTTCAAATCGTATTTAAGGTATTCAAATTCATTAAAATCTTTACTTATGACTAAAGATGGCTATTTTACTAGGAAAATGTAATTAATTTATTGTCTAAGCAAAAAGAAACAAAAATTTTTGATATGTAAGCTCTGTTTAACTATGCATATTTTTCGTATGTGTTGTATTGCTCTGGTGTCAAAAAGTTTAATATCGAAAATCAAATAGCGCATATTACGAATAGCAGCAGCGCTATAGCTCATTTATTGTTCGCTTACACACGTTTGTTACCGTTTAAAATTGAAAATTTGGGAAAATCTTAATATTGTCATACTCGAATTGTCGGTAATCCTCTTTTTGGCCACTTTTTATTTATCTATTCTTGGAATCATCTAAACACATCCTTCTAGACTTATTATTATTTAAGTTCAATAAGCCATAAAAATATAAGTTAGATAATTAATTATATATGATGCTTATTAATTCTGAAATACTTTTTCTGGATTCCACAACAGGTGTAATTTTCAATAATTTAAAATATTATCTCATTTAATGTCTGATGCCAATATAGCAATTTTATTTCAAAAAAGACTTAATAATTATTTGAATTGTTTTAGTTCGATATATAACAAAGTAATATGTGTGGCGTACTGTTGTCGTTTTTCTAAATTTTAGTTAGGAACCTTTGTGTTCAAACATGTTCTACTATATGCATGTTGTATCCTATGTCATTTTTATGACACCAAATTACAATAATTGAATTGTACAATAGCGAAGCATACACAAATTTTAACTGCTTGAATACAGTTGACAATTCAGTCGAAATAGTTTTGTCAGGAGGGTATTTTCTTATACCAATTCCTCTTAAAACTCAAGACTTGATCTTGTCTGAAAAGACGTTTTCTCGCTATAAATTTTCAGATAACAGTCATTATTATTCCATTATCAACTTTAAAAGTTACTGCGCTGCAAAAACGTGACGTTTGCACTAAAGTCAACCGATTGGTAGCGATAATCATTAATTGCAAATCAAACACAGTGCAAACAAGTGAAAGTTTGGCGCAAAATGCAGCCTGCTGCAAATTATTTGAAAACGTTTTCCGTATACTACGGCAAAGCCTGTTGCGCAGCTTAAAATAATTTCAAACTGGTAGCTCCAATCCTAAATCCAAAACTCGGTTCAATCTCAAAGAGCACGTGGTTCTTGTAAAAGACATTAAGCTGATGAGAACAGATAGTAACACTCTGATCTGAGCTTAGAAAACTCGAGAAGCGATTCTGAAGCGAGGTGCAGTCTTTCATATATGCTTCTGATGAAGCGTTAACGCATTAGGTTTCGTATAACAGTTGTGTACATTCAAATGCTGTGAACTCTTCATGGCAAACACAAGCGATACGACAGACACGCTCTAAACGCACGCACACGCACACACACACACAGACAAACAGTCTGCAGCATTGGCCACCAGGGTAGTTTAACACAGAGAATGCAAAACAATAGATATGCTGTGCAACAGGGGTGCACTCGCGTTGGCGACTTTCGCTTTGGTGACACTTCGCATTGTCGCCAATTTTTAGTGTAATAGTTTAATGTCTAGCAGGCCTTACAAATTTCTACCTACAGTAAGACTCGCTGGCGAGATTAGACAAATAAGAGCAGAGAGACTAGCAGGCACATTAAATGTGCACATATATACGCTCACTCTGATAGGTCAGTTGACTGATGATGCATGAGTCCTACGTAATAATTGTATTACAAATGAATTCTATTACAAAATATGGCAAACATCTACATTAAACGCAAAAAACACTAAACAAGGCAACAATAGATACGCAAAGCAACAAAAAGTTGGTTCAGTATTAAAGAAACGGTTGAGGCGCACAATAAGCCAAGGCACGCAAATAGTCAAGTGGAGCACGACTCCCTAAGTCAGCTTGCCGCTGCCGGAATTTAGCGTCTAAAGCACTATGTATACTTGGCATTTTTAAAAATAAGGTAAAGAAGAAACAGTTAATAAACAACTGTAACAGGGGGGGTAGCTACCTAAGTTCAATAATGGAACACTACACGTAAATATAGCGTTATATATTTATTACACGCATTATTACATCAACTACTAGCATTCTTTGGGTGCCGATTATTCGGTGCCGGTAAATATGAAGTTTCAAAAAAATCTAAAATCGACGGCGAAATGTAAAAAGAATGCCGGTTTTTGTGCCTGCCAAATTCGAGTGATTTTACATTTGGCAGCATTGCTCATGCCATTGGCAAAATGTAAAAAAATGGAGCATAGAGGTTGAGATATGACGTTAGGCTATTATATCATGTAAAAATCAGCTTCGTTGGTGTTAACAAAATTTCCAGTTAAGGGACGCTTTGCAACCACTAAAAACTTTTTTGCGCCTATGATTTACACGTAAAATTGTTTGGGTGTCCCTAGCAAAAACGTTGGCAAAAGCTTTGGTTTCAGTTTGTTACATCTGCGATGTGCCTTTCCTGGGGCTACATTGTGTGCAAATTGGAAGAGAATCGGAAAACCTAAAATTTTCACTTATACAAGTAGCCCCTTGCATTATGCAACGCAAATGAAGTCATAGCTATGAACCTATTGACTTATTAACTTATGAAAAGTTTCATGCCCCTTTAGTGAAAGCAGCTCATTGAAGCTTTTGAAAGGGAACAAAGTCTGGGCTTCAACGGAATGCAATAAGAACCGAGAAGTCGTATATAGCTCTGACTGAACTGGGTTTTTTTGCAGTTGTATGGAACTGAAGCTCCGTCCGATACTTTTCGAGTCTGTTATTTATTACATAACTCTTGTACACACACTTATTCTGTTAGATGCCTATTGAGGACACACATCGGCAAGCATTCGGTCTTTGTCCTAATGCTAAACATTCAAGTTCATGCTAGTTCTACAGTAGTTAAATACCTTGTCGTTTATTGAAGCTGGTCGTCAGGTTGCCTGGAAAAGGTAGTTTACTGCTTTATCAAGGTGTGTTAGTCGATCCGACTATATCAATTATTGTCATTGCGTCTCGGGTCGCGGCTCGCCTGTGTACAAAATTGATGAAATGGAAATGGAAAATGTTGAATATGTGATGTTCACTGCAATAGCTTATCAATTCCGTCGTTACTAGTATAGATAGGACACAACGTGCTCATTGAGGGTGAAGGATGGTAAATAATCCTCATTCTACACTCTTCATCCCAACCCTTTTGTAAGGGGTTAGGACGACTTGCAGTTCACCAAAATGTCACCCTCACTAGTCACGTTGGAGGGGGTGAGGCTAATTGCAGTCCATCAAAATGTTAACATGCAAAGCACTAATACCGAGGTTATATGTTGCGACCTACGGCTGGCTGGTCTTTGTGACGTTCCTGTAGATTGGCAAAATTATTAAACAGTTATTATATAATTATTTTGACCAAATTATTAAAAAGTTGACATTAACTTAGTCTACATTCTATACAATAAATGAAGAACGTATACTTTTCCGAAATTTAAGGCAAAGCAGTATAAATGTCCAATGAGGTCCAATGAGGACCAGTCCACCATCCCTCAGCGTCAATGAGCACGCCCTGTCACTTCTATACTACTGTCGTTATTTCAACCTAAAGCACTTGTGTGTTCTTGAATCGGGTTGGCTCAGACGGCAAAGCTTCCTATTTCTGAGCAAGACGAGGTACCCGAAATTACAAGCAAGTTTGTCTATGTACAGATTCGACAAATTCTACCTATGAAAACCAAGTATAAAGTACCTGTTGCGCTGTGGCGCAATAGGAAAAAAGCTTAAGAAGTCCTTTCCAATAAAGCTTCCTTCCATAATTAGTCCTTCTTTGGGTCTTCACTGTACACACAAGTCTCCCTAAAGATTTGTCCGAGGTTATACGGTATATATCGAGAATATAACGGCCTAGTGTCTACTTTGAGACCACTTGATAATTTAGTATTTGAACTGTAAGGCTTCGTGAAAAATGATCACAAGACTTGAAAAAACAAAAGAGCTTTTATTCAGAACAAGATAATTACAATTCTTGTTATGAAATCTGTTAAATTCTTTTGCTATTTTCGTTTAAACTAGTTTCTAGAATACTTGGGCTCAAAATAACTTTCAATTAATCGACGTTCAAATAGCTTCAAAGATTTTCGTGAGAATAGGACAGTATAAAGTGCGCAGATATTCAGTTATTCAACCAGGTGCGATCCGAGCCGTGTTAGTGTTACCCTATATTTTAAATAAACTTTCAAGTGTGAGATTCGTTTTAAAAAGCGAGCCATGCAATCATTGACACTGCTATAAACTAATAGTAGACACAAATTTAACAAGTAGCAGTTCTATGCAAGCTTTTTTGGCAATCTTTGGTTGCCAAAGGTCAGTAAGTACACTAAGTTTGTCCCTGCCACGTACAACTTTAGAATAATTGAAGTTATTTTAAACAAATTTACCGAAATTTCAAATCTGGGGAAGTTCTTTTACTCGGAGCCTTCAAATGTACACCAATATTTATTTATTACACCTGTAGGCTGGATTTCACCATGGTAGTTTTTAAAAACCACGGTTTTACGTACGTTTGCATATAATTTGCATTAATTTCATTGCAAAATATTGCCTGATTTGTTACAATTTTCTTATATTTTGCTTTTTGGTGTTTGCAAATAATTTTGCTTAGTTGAAATTTCAGCAGAACAAAACCCTGCTATGCTGCAGGTTTTAAATTTCAACTGACCAAAAAACATAGTTTTAGAAAATTCACGAAATTTGTAATGATTTAGGCAACATTGCAACATCGTGAAATTGTGTGCAAATCATATAAAAACGTACATACGTAAACCATGGTTTTTAATCCACCCATAGTGTTTCGAAATCCAAGGTGAAGTCAAAATCAAATATAATTTTGCACCGTGAATATGCATGTACATATCATTTGATATTTATTCACTGATATTGCTTTTTGATCGCTAGTTAATCGTTTATTGTTTGTCATTAATATGTTCGTCAAACCCAGTAACTCCCAGTTATAGAATGTATGTATAGCCAACTTTTAGATTAGGATAATGTTTGAGTGAAAACGGTTCAGAACGTTTATTGTTTATCTAGCAGCCCTAAACACAGTTTCTCTTGAAAAATACACGTCGTGTAACTGACCCAGACAATTTAAATGTACAAACCTGCACGTACTGAGGTAGCAACTTAAAAAAACATAAATTATTTTCAATCAAAACTCAGTAGCCAATCTGTAACAAAGGTGCAGTTATAAAACTGGAGTGCTGAACTGTTATAGCCGCGTTTAATATATCCTGTGGAATATTGGCCCTTCAGCGTCACAAATGATTAATTACTCACTCAACGGACGGTCATGTTAGGAACCTTATCATAAATAGGTACCACGTTGAAATTGTGACCTCATACAGACGTCTTGCAGCATGAAACTATCAATAAGTGGACGGATTTAAGATTTAAGTTTAAGATGTAGGATGTAAGATGGAAGATGCAAGATGCAAGAGCCGCTTCATGTACATACGTATGTAGCAACTTATGTATTTTATTTCAGTGGTGGCAGTTTATTCATAATTTCTGTTTCCCGAGTATTACATAACATCACCTAAAATGAGCACTAATTCTACAGAGGACGGTTGTGTGATCGACCGACAAATATTTGGAACGACTTTTCTGATTGCCGCCATACCCCATTCATTCATGACGTTTTTGTGTATAATTGTGTTTGTCAAACTGGCCAAAAACTATGCGTCGTATATTTTGTTTATTGGCTTGGGAGTATCTGATCTCGGCAACATGTTGCACACAACTTTTTTTGGCGGGCTGTGTTCGTTGAGGGACACGTGCCCTGGAGTGCGGTATAGCTTTGTGATTACAGCTTGCTTATGGAACTCTGGAATAACTCATCAAGTTGCTATTGCAGCAACCAGATGTTTTGCTCTGATGTATCCTGTAAAATATAAAACGTACTTGAACCATACTAGAACCATTGTTTTGTCTATTGTATGCTTTGTGGTTGGCTGGGCTCAGATGATAATCACTGATGCTCTACCGTTTTTTCGTTTTATTTACGATCCAAAAATTTGTGGTTATAAGTATGCAAACCCTGACCATCCTTGGTTTTGGATAGTACCTTGGTATTTTATCATTTACTTATGTATTGTCATCTCACTTATAACGTTGTTGTACACCATGGCAGTCATATTTCGCGAAAAAGCTTCTGAAAATCAGAATTCACAAAAACAACTAAAAACTGAAAAAAAATTAACCATAATTAGCGCAACCAATAGTTCATTTTTACTTATTACTCTTATTTGGAACAATGTATTGCCCATGACTCTGGGCTCCAACAAGGTCGTTGTAATTTTATCTTCTGTATTTAACTTCGCAAATAACGCGGTCAACCCATACTTGTACTGGACTATGAGTGAAGTTTTTCGTGAAACATTTAAACGCATTTTCTGCTGTTTTCAAAGCAAAACTAAAGTTGGCTTGAGCACAAACACAACCAAATCGGCAGCCAATGTCAACACTACTACTTAATGAAGTAAAAAGAACGCTGTGGTATTCAATTCTCAATAGAAGTTTATTTTTCAGTTTTCTGTTTCATTCTTGTTCAAGTGTTAATTTTCGAAGTTTGTCATTGCTAATTGACTAGTTTGTTTATGTTTTTTAAGTGATTGTAACGTTATGTGGCCAACAGCCACAACCTAGTTTACAATAATAGTTGATTTTTTTGCAAATTTATATCAAGGATATGGTATTTTCATGAAAAAATTAAAGTAAGTTAGTTTTTTCAAATCTTGATAATGTCTGAAAACTCAAGCAAAAACATTTGATATTTCAGAGCTAATGAATATTTGAGCAAAACATTTGAAGTTTGTTTAGTTTAGCGTCACTTCTAAGCAAAATAAGTTTTTATGTTACTAATCTTGATACCGAAACTCATAATGGAATTAAGTGTAGGTTATGGCACAATGTAGAGTGCACTCAGTAATTTATACGCACTGTTACGTGGAGCGCCAAGTGTATTAGCGAGAGCGTGCAGCGCACGAGTTTATGCACGCTGGCTTCACGTGTTAGTACGGATGGTTGCTGAATGTAAACCAAAGAGTGATATAACGTACTTTTGTTACATTTGTTTTAAAATATACAGTGCGATCGAGAAGTCAATAACTAAAATGCACGCCTACAGCAGTGCAATAGTTAGATTATAATGCACTCTGTGAATCTAGCAATGTGCACTTAGTTATTAACGTTTAGTTACTGCACTGTATTTTTAGGACAGGTATGATATAACGCTTAGTTGTCATTTTTTACGAAATTTTTGTTAATACTGTGGAATCATGTAGCATAACACTTATTTTAAAAATACAAGTGTATGTTATTGTCATAGCACAATGTAGAGCGCACTTAGTAATTCATGCGCACTGTTCCGTGAAGCGCCAAGTGCATGAACGATTGTGCGTTCACGGGAACTTTATGTACATTCGTCTCTGATTTCCAAGTTATGCTACAAAGTATACTTGTGATATAACTGTCTTGAATTGGTTAATGCGATGGCTTTATTAACTAATGCTGTGCCTATGTACAGCAGGGCAATAACTCGATTTTAACGCACGCTGTAAATCTACATAACAGCGTGCATTCAGTTATTAAGTTACTGCACTGTTTTTTCGAAACAGGTATTCTAAAATAACCGTTTGTTTAATTTTGTTATAATTTGTCACATTAGATTTATACATTATCACAGTATATATGTACATATTATAAATTTTTCAGCATACAATATTACGTATTATATAGTGTATACTTTTTTATTGTTATACTAACGCTATAACTGTTTTGTGAAACTATCACAGGTCAGGTCAATATAGTGTCTTAAATAAGCTTTGTTTATCAGTTGTGCAAAACGTACACGTTTCACATCTTATCACAATACATGTCCTTTGATATAATTTGTAATTTTTATTGTTTATTGTTTAATACTAAATTGCCAATATACTGCATTACATTACTATGTTTTATATCGTATTATAATCGTCATATGCGATTCTATTATATTACTTATATATTGCTAAAGACCATGTTATGGAATATTGATTTAAACTGTATTGATTAATATTAAATTAAAATATTGATTAATATTAAATTGCCAATATCGCTTTCATTCTTAAGCAATGAAATTGCCCATGGAAAAATTTCATTTGGTCACTGCGAAAACTTTATACCTACTTAACTTGCTCGGAATTATTAGCGATCTGCCACGTATTGCATGTTAAAAGTTTCAGACTGTCGCATATATGTCACAATAAGACATAGAGAGAAACTGTCAGTAACTACTTTTTCAATTAAACAGTGTAAAAGATCAAAAAAAAGACCAAATAAACAATAATTCAGCATAACAAAGCAAGACCAACAGTCTAAGTCGTGAATGAGCCAGTGCCGTAAGATTTTCGTTGGAACGATTATCAAAAAATAAAGGTGTAACTACTAGATAGAAATTCGTGCTGATGCAGCACTGCTAGTACGGTATTGATGCTCATTTCAGGGCAAAAAGCAGCAGGTATATTAATTTGTAAGTAATAAATATCCGTGGAGGCTGCACAGTTTTGTACCGCGAATCTCTTACCCAGTTTTTTTTGCCAAAGGCCCTACGAAACTTGTTTACCTCTACAATATAAGATAGAAGAGGTTTTGTACAGGACAAGATCGGCGTCCAAATGGCCCCTCTCAGGGTGCTGTAAAGAGTAAACCACACTTTTCTGAATTTACAGACCGCTCCATACGATGTGTGAGCAACTAGGTCAATACTAGTCATCATTAAACGCTTGATATAGCTGGCCGACCGGTCATCGTTTACAATGCACACAAGTTTGAATAGACTGCTGGGTAAATGCCTAAACAATCTGCTACGACTAGTGTTTGTGACCGGCCGCGTAAGGCGCCGGTCGGCCGGGCCGGCGGAGAAGTTCGGCCGGCCGGCCCGTAAAAGCCGGCCGGCCGGCCGGAGCGGCCAATTTTTTGGACAAAAACTAATTCATCCGAATCCAAAGTGTCATTTTGGCATAACTCAGCCTGCCGATTGTTATGCCGGCCTAATTTTGTCAATCTGTTGAATCTGGTTGACCCGATGATGTTCTTCACCGGCTGGCCGGTCGGCCGATTTTGACCGGCCGGCCGGCGCCGCCTTTTTTTGGCCGGGCGGCCGATTTTGACCGGCCGGCCGGCGCCGTCTTTTTTTGGCCGGGCGGCCGGCCGGCGACGATCGGGCCGGCGACCAAAAATTCCGGCCGCTCACAAACACTAGCTACGACGACGATCACACATCACACTCGGTTGCAAGACAGGATGTTGCACCAATACAGTCAAAAACTTGATAGGTAAGGTAGCAAAACTAACTATTCCTGTAGACTCTTCAAGCATCTTATCAGATTTCACAATTGACAAGTTACAAAGGTAGCGAGTAATAAAAATGTTTTATGTAAGATTTAAACAGGAGCAGTGTTAGTGTTAGAGGTTAGCTAAAACCTGTTGTGCAGCAAATATCTTACTGTAAAATGTGTATGCAAGACATTGACGTAGTTTTTTCAGCGAAATGTGTATGCAAAAGATTCAGGGTGGATTTCAGAAAGATGGTGTTACTAAACCATTGGTTTTACGTACGTTTGCATGATTTGCACATTGCACGTAATTTCATTAGGAAATATTGCCTGAGTTGTTACAAATCTTGTGCATTTTTTAAACCATTGGTTTAGCTCAGTTGAAATTTCAGCAGAACAAAGACCTGCTGAGCTGCAGGTTTGAAATTTCAACTGAGCTAAACCAATGGTTTACGAAAATCTACAAAATTCGTAACGAATCATTCGATATTAAGTAATGAAATTATGTACTAATCATGCAAAACGTACGTAAAACCAATGGTTTAGTAAAACCACCTTTGTGAAATCCACCCAAAGCGTTTTTATCTTACATTCAAAAAGTTGTTTATGCAAAAACTTAAAGTAGTTTTGCTCTTACAACATGTAAGTATCTGTTCAAACGGACGTGCCTGTTCAAAATGTACCTACAAAATAAAAATCCACTCATGCAAACAAAAATGTCGAAAATCTTACTTAAGGGGGTAATGTCGTTTTCGTGGTTTTTGACATTTCAGTGTAATTTTTGCGCCCACAGAACTCAAGCTAAAAACGGGCTACGGCTTCGAAACTTTAACCACGTTATCTATAGGAAAATATCCCCACCCGTTTTTTTCGTTTTCTAAAAATAGTTTGTAGAGTCGGTGTTATGGGCTTTCGAAAATTTTAGAGAAAAGTCAAATTACGTGATTTTTGCACGAAAATGTCATTTTCTCAACGTAGAAACGACTTATCAACTATATCAAAAAACGGGTGGGGATAATATGTCAGTGCATAACTGCAAAAAGTTTGATAGTTGTTGGCTGATCTTGAGTTTCATAACTGTGGCGCAAAAATTAGTCAAAAAACCGCTGATGGGGTTTATTCAAATGATAGCAGCAGTAAAATTGCAAAAGATAATCTGCTTTTAAATATAGGTTTTTTAAAGCTAGAAGGTGTAAAAAAATGTAAAAAAGACCGCTCTAGTTTTTGTTGAGGTTACGTGCAGTTATGGTAGTGTAAAAAAACACCTAAAAACGCAATTACCCCCTTAAATGTATGTAACACGTTACCCAGGTGATCGCAAATGACTGGTCACATAACTATTTACATTACTATTTCAAGAAACACACCTTCAGCAACATTAAATATGTTTGTAAGCACCCACGGTGGTGAAACGTATGAGATTCTCGATTTAAATTCAATTTTATTTCAATTAGATTGATTTTTTATGTTCAGACTCACACTTAATTAGCTCCTTTCATTTTAGTTGATACCGTTTTTCTTCAACTGTTCGTATGTGGCCGGTAGTTCGGTTGGTAAGGTGTCCGATCCGAAATCGGAAGGTTGGTGGTTCTAATCCACTCCGGGCCTTTTTGAAAAATTTCGACCTGACGTTTTGGTCTTCTAGCAGAATATACAGTCGTTAACTCCTAGGAAGCTGCTTAGGTTAAGCGACAAATACACTGTAAATCTAGGTGACACACACACATACACACATGAGCTGACGTTGAACACGCAGACAGAGGCAATTCTTACACAGTCTAGTGTTATATCGCCAAAATCAAAATTAAAGACCTGTTGTGCTGTGGCACAACAGGAACAAGCAACAGTTTGCTGCAAAAGAAAAACAGTAGTGTTTTTTCAGTAGTTCGTCACAATTGACAAAATAACCTGTTGCGAGCTCATTTTTGATTCCAACTGAGCAAACGTAGTGTACTATACAATTTTTCAGTTTATAATTTTCATTATGCATTTACTTGCATAATAATTTTGTTTATGTTCTTCGTAAATTGGTTTCAAATTTTTAAACTAAATAATACTTTTAAACTTTTATGTAGAATAAGGCTTTTGTCTAAAATTTTGTATGCTAGTCTTGTACATAACATAGTCAACATATCTATTCTAAAATCGAGTTGTTCTACCTTTAATATTGCAAAAGTTATTAATTAGACAATATGGCTGCAACTCACAAAAAAGTTTTTTACTTCAAACACGGTCTACAGCCATATATGGGCCTGGAAGGTTTTTACTCTCCCTCAGACAGGTCCTTCACCCCGCCCAACCGAATGTTTTGAAGGTAGGTCCCGAAGCAAAAATTAGTGGCTCAGCAAGCAGAAATGATCCGAAAAGTTGCTCCGTACCGCACCCCCCCATAACTGCCCACGTTTACGACATATCACTCACTCTAATTCAACATTGTTAGGTCTGGCACGATAACTCCAAATTTATAATTAGGTAAAATTATCCGTAATACTTCGCGGCAAAATATATTATGGTTTTGAACTTAAAGTTTGCCACACCGTATTTATTTTGATGTGAATCGAAACCCCGAAGGAAACTATCGCTCTGAAACATTACCACAGAAAACGTAGTATCGTCATTATGCAGAATTATTTACATACTACTGTGTGTAAAGCCCCGGTTCATACTTCTCCTTGAAAACTGACAGAATCGTTTCGTCTGACGTTTTGCGTCCGAACTAGACTTGGCTTAAATTTTCGTGCAAAAAATTGGCTGATGTGTTCACGTAGTTTTTTGAAACTGCTGAAGGATAAGTTCATAGGGACAAGGATAATGACGAGTATAAACCGGGCTTAAAGCTGGGGCCGTATTCTCAGAATTACCTGCGGGTAAAGTTAGGCTAACTTTACCCACAGGTAAAGTGAAGATAAAGTCTGATTCTCAAACAGTGCTTAAAGCCAATATGATAGCTAAGGTTACCGTTAAGATTCGGTCCTGAAAAGTGCTTTACCTTGTTTCGCAGCTAAAGTTAATGTATTGTGCAAATTTTTAACCTCAACCGTCGACGTTAATCTTGTTTTCAATTTAAATTTTACCTTTACCCACAGAATTAACTTTACCCTCACCTTACCTGTGGGCAAAGTTAGCCTAACTTTACCTGCAGGTAATTTTGAGAATATGGCCCCTGAAGTGAGACTTTTTTAAAAGAATAATTTTAATAACCGATGTTGTTACATTTTAACAATATCAATAATATTTTATAGATGATTGTGTAATGAAGTTTGCAAGCAAATACCTAATTCTCAAACAGATTTGCATATCTAATGATGTGACTTAGGTCTCGTGATCTTTGAGAGGGACATAATAGTTATTTTCTGAATGAGATTAATTATGCCCTATTCTACGAGCACGAATACAAGAACGACGTTTACTGAGACTTATAGCAAGCATATAGAGGTATAAAAACTGTGAATTAGCAGTAGAGCAACACGCATAGTACCAAATTTGACTCAAATGCAGAACTTGGCTCAATACAAGCTACAGTGTTAAATTCCAAAACAAATTTGACAAACGAGGTGGGCACCCAAAACGTCAAAAGCATAGGCCAAAACGGCGCTGACCTCTAGGCTGGTACAACCAAACTGACTCCAGCCTTGCACAACTGCAGGTGTTTAATAGCTCTCGGTACTATACTTACAGGGGTTGCTAACCAAGTTTACGTAGGCTCAGCTTAGTTAAATGAAAAAGCGTCCACTACTCCTGAATTTTTTAATGTAAATTCTGCTAAGTCAATTTCAAAGCCTAGTTAGCACAGTGTTTGCACTGGTTTACACTGCGATTTCTCGTCGTTTGCCATTAGACCTGACGATTTTTGGTGTGTTTTTATGCAGTGGGATGCACGAACAGCTAAGTCTTTGCACAAAGTGCAAGAAAACCCATCGTCTAAGTATAACACAAAAGGAATCCCTTTGCCCCTTCAGAGTTTTACTAAGAGACGCAGCACTTTTGTAAAGATATAAGGTGCGCTAGTTAAGGGGGTAGTGTCGCGAAAGCAGTCGATTTTGCGTAACTATAAAACATTTTTAAAAAAAGATACGACATCGTTCTTTATATATTTTGAAAATATATGTTAAGGCAAGTATTTTCGCCAACGTTCATCAAAATCGATGCAGTATACTGTTTGCAGTGAGGTCGCAAAGTCGGAAAAATGACGTTTTAAAAACCTATTCACATTCAATTTTTTCGTCACAATTATCAATATATTTGTTTAGTTTGTTTACGTATACTAAAAGGACTTATGTTGTAGTTTATGCACACAAAATTTAGTGGAAATTGCTTGAGTGGTTGCGGAGTAATACCTATTTGAACTGTGAAACTGTGCGTAAACAGTGAAGTACTCACAGCAATAATGATAAATTGTGAAAAATTTAAACGCATATTTTAAAATCAAAAGAAAAACGAACCTTTATTTTTCTTTTTTCTTATTCGTGGCAAAAAACCGTGCGTCGACACCTTATGTGTGCTTCACAAGCTGGCCAATCTGATATCTGGCTGAATTTTTTGAATTTTCATGTCCTTATTGTGTGATGTCTGGCTTACAATCGGTGATTGGTTCAAGATATTGGTAGATATTGGTAGTCTACTGTTTGGCAGTACTTATTTAACACAGTATAGCATTGGACTAGTTTCTCAGTGAACGTACTTTTCGTAGATCTCTTTTTGCAACCTATGAGCAAAACAGCTTTCGCGACACTACCCCCTTAAGCCAAAAAGACAAAAACATGCGTCATCTCCGAGACGCGCATAATATAACTTATATCATACCTGGCTTGAAATAGCAGTGCAATAACTAACGACAATAACTAAGTGCGCGCTGCTAGATTCACAGCGTGCCGTATAATCTAGTAATTGCACTGATCATGATACCGAAACTCATAATGGAATTAAGTGTAGGTTATGGCACAATGTAGAGTGCACTCAGTCATTTATACGCACTGTTACGTGGAGCGCCAAGTGTATTAGCGAGAGCGTGCAGCGCACGAGTTTATGCACGCTGGTTTCACGCGTTAGTACGGATGGTTGCTGAATGTAAACCAAAGAGTGATATAACGTACTTTTATATCATACCTGTATTGAAATAACAGTGCAATAACTAACGACAATAACTAAGTGCACGCTGCTAGATTCACAGCGTGCCGTATAATCTAGTTATTGCACTGCTGTAGGCGTGCATCTAAAGCCTGTTTCACACGAGGGCGCATTTCATGGCGCATTTGATGGCGCATTTCATGGCGCATTACATGGCGCATTGCATGGCGCATTCCATGGCGCATTCCATGGCGCATTACATGGCGCAGTGCATGGCGCATTACATGGCGCATTGCATGGCGCATTACATGGCGCATTTCATGGCGCATTTCATGGCGCGTTGCATGGCGCGTTGCATGCAACGCGCCATGAAATTTTCCCATTGAAAATTTTTCATGGCGCAAAATCAAATTTTCTGCAATTTTCATGGCGCATCAGAGGGCGCATAGCATTCAGCGGCCAATTAGAAGCAGCTGTCACTCGACTAGTTGGCTTAGCCCCGCCTACGGTAGCTAAATTTTATTAGTACGCCTAACTAGGTTTAATAAAACTTCATTTTTCAATCAGTATGATGACTAATTACACTAAAATTAACATTATTTATTTACTATTAATAACTTTACTATTAAATAATAATATGAAAAAATTATGGTACTTGCTAAATTGTTATTTACGTTTATAAATTACGTTTGATTTATAAATAAATGCAAAGTAGCTACCTAATACCACGTTAATATTACTTACGTTACGTTAATATATTTCATTTTAGCCGTTTAAGGGGGGGGAGGGCTACCTGTAAAAGTGAAAATTTTAAGTTCTCCGATTCGCTTCAAATTTGCACACCATGTAGCCCCAAGGCGCATCGCAGATGTAACAAACTGGAACCAATGCTTTTGCCAATTTTTTACTAAGGACTCCCAAAAATTCACTCTTACGTGTAAATCATAGGCGCAAAAAAAGTTTTTTGTGCTCACAAAGCGCTCCTTTACTCGAGATTTTTGTTAATACTGACGAAGCTAGTTTTTACATGATTCGATAGCCTGACGTCATATCTCAACCTCCATGATCCATTTTTTTAAATTTTTGCACATGGCCTGAGCAGTGACGCCAAATGTAAAATCACTCAAATTTGGCGTGCCCAAAAAACAGCCATTTTTTCACATTTCGCCCTCGATTTTAGAATTGAAAATACATATCAAAAATCCGGATCACACGATTTTGGGCATACATGAGGGCTGCTACCATGCCAAGTTTCAGCTTGATTGGCTAGATGTGATTTGTGCTAGAACTGTCCAACTAAGGGCTACTTTTAGGCTTTTTGCGTACTTTTGCCTATGTAAATACACTGACGAACGCACTGAACCAAAAGTGCACCTTCAAGCTTAATTGTTCTCATCTGACGTTAGGGTGCCTTGGGGGAGTAACATATGTGAAAATAAGCAAAATTGGAGAACTTTGATTTTTGACCTTGGTACCCCCCCTTAAGATGGAATGTTGCGGGTGATATTTTTAGGCATTGTGCCAAAATAGAATGTTTTCAATGCTGTTTATTTGGGCATTATTTTTTAGAATAATAGTAATACTATACTTGCTTATATAATCTTCATAGTTTTTAAATGTATCTGCATTATTTCATAAAAATACCTTATTTTAAAATTTGTTTTATGATAAATATTATATATCTATAAAAAATAATGTTTATTATTATTATGTGTATTTATAATAACAAACAAACAGGCTATGTCCAATAAAATTTCAAAAATCGAGCATTATATTGAATGATTTAGAGTATTATTTCGTAGATTGCTCCATAGCGTGCGTCCACGTGTGAAATAATGCGCCATGTAATGCGCCATGCAACGCGCCATGAAATGCGCCATGTGATGCGCCCTGAAATGCGCCATGTAATGCGCCATGGAATGCGCGATGGAATGCGCCATGTAATGCGCCATGTAATGCGCCATGTAATACGCCATGAAATGCGCCATGCAATGCGCCATGTAATGCACCATGGCGCGTTGCATGGCGCGTTGCATGCAACGCGCCATGGAGCAAAATGCGCCCTCGTGTGAAACAGGCTTTAGTTATTGCACTGTTATTTCAAAACAGTTATAACATAAGTACATTATAATTCTTTGTAGCGTGCACTCAGCAATCATTTGCACTGGCACGTGAAGCCCGCGTGCATAAACTCGTGCGCTGCGCGCACTCGTTCATGCACTTGGAGCTTCACGTAACAGTGCGTATAAATTACTGAGTGCACTCTACATCGTGCTATACTGCACGCACCCAGTGGAGCTGGCGTCGGAAATAACTAAGGCCGTTGGGGTGCGGTTATCATTAAGAGGCCTGGCTTGCAGAACGCTCAATTTTGACTTTCAAAACAATTAGTCCGTTTTTGCTTCTGCTGAGAGTTTGACGGCGGATCACCATGGGTACTTAGAGTTTATGACAGCGTATAAGGTGCGTGTTTTACGTCTGCAAAGTGTACCTACGACTAGGAAGAAAGATTGGGTCAATCCAGTGACGTTTGCTAAGGTCCGTACTGGTATTAAGGAGCGCACTAATGTAGACCCAATCAGATTCAAACACACTTGACGCTTAGGCTCAAGAATATTTATTGTAAATTTTGCTAGGTCAGTATCAAAGCCTAACGAGCACAGTGCCTGCACTTGTTTTCACTGGGACTTCTCGCCGTATGACGTCAGTCCTGACGATTCCAGGTCTCTCTTTATGCAATGTGGTGCACGAACCGTCAGGTCTTTGCACGCAGCGCAAGAAAACTCATCGTTTTAAGTATATAATACAAAAAGAAACCCTTTGCTCCAACAGAGTTTTACTAGGGATCGAAGCATTTTTGTAAAAAAATAAAGGGTGCGCTAATTAGGCCAAAAGGTAGAACTGAAATCATAACTATTTCTAGCGCCAATTTTAAATTTCCAGTGGAACCCCTCTGAAATTGTTTATCTTCTGCAAGAAATTTCACGTGATGGTACCCATTTTTTTTAATCAAAAAAGAACATGTATCCTCCTGGACTGAAAATTTTTAGGGCCGTCTATTCTCAAACTTTATCCTTTTAGAGAAAACGTAACTTGTGACATATCGGATATCTAACATTATATATTTCCCCCAGACGTTTGTATAAACACTGAGAGGCTTAACTACAATGGGTTGTACTTCATATTCTGAGGTTTGATGGAGGTTTATCTAAAACTTTTGATAACATTACGTCAATTGGATTATTCACTGTTTTTGAACACACTCCAGTTCAGAGTCGACATAAGATTTTACAAATAATAATACTTTACCTACAGCTTCGACTCATACATACATTTATTACTTTTCTGTGGTCTCAGCAATACGGAATAGGCCGCGTTTTATATTTTTTAGAATAATAGCAGGAGTATGTAGTCTAATCAGTAAGAAATCTCAAAGAATAAAAAAATTTCACCACAAAACTAGTACAAATAAATAAACAATGAATAACAACGAAAGGAACAAAACTGTTTATTCTTTACCTACAGTAAGTAAACTGTCCATTTACACAAAACTCAATGGGATATTTCATTCTTGACGGCATGAAATATCATATATTTCCATTTTCCAGCATAATTCCAGAAGTTTAGTTGTTGCGCCAGAAAAAAATTTACTTTCTGATAATCTACCTATCTAGGTAGTCTTTAATACTTCTTGTATGTTACTGTAGAACATCATCTGTTAGTTTCTCATTGAATTAGAAAAGTAGTTTACCGAGCGCAATTTATAAATTTAGCTGCGAGTTCTAGACTAGAATTGTTACTTTCAGTTTCTATGTTTGGACTCAGCATCTTACCGTAAACCTTGTCAGAGCTAAATGTAGATTTACACAGTTCAACAAAAGACTTGTTTTTCTTGAAACAAAGCAATTATATCAAAATTGAACAAAAGTTCTGAACGAACAAGAAAATTTTTCAAAAAAAGATATAAATACATAGTTTTAACATTTAATCTGATAGTTCTATTTCACGATTTAGTTCAAAATATGTTTTCTTAAACTTTTGCCCGAAATAGCTTTCCATTTACTAAATGTTGAAATTGCAAACCAAGATTACACGACAGAAATCCTTCTATCGCTTATTAGTGCTAAAACTTGTAAGCCTTCAAGTGCTAAGCTAGACTGATTCGTTGCTGGTTTTCGTTCCTAGAACAGAGTTTATGTTACTATACCAACAAGCAGAAATAACGTACAGATTCAATGCATCCCTGTGTTTTGGGTTCTTATTCCAAGATGACGGGACAAAAACAGTTATTTATCCGTATCCCATACTGGGACTTTATATTCCTAGTTATAATTCAATTCAGTATTACAGTAAAGTAAGTAACCAGACGTATACTGCACGCAGCAACGTGCATTTTTCTTATACTGCACGCTATACTGCACAATGCACAACCAGAGTTAGAATCGATTTACAAGTCACTTAGAGCACTGGTGGTTGCGCCAAAAAAATAATTCATACGCATGTGTGAAACCCTTCAGCTGGTACACTCGTGCTTTTGCAGAAACATGCGTATAATTTAAATCATTTATAGCACTCCAATCAGTGCTATAACCCATACTTATACAAACAGTTCATTGCGTGGCATCCTACGGCACTGGAAGTTTTGCAATAAATGCGTGCCAGATTGTACATTGATCCATTACCTACCGTAAAAGAATTGACGTTGACTATTAAGAAAAATTATCCTTAATTTAAAATATGTACTATATATTATCCTTGAAAACATGGCAAATATAATAATCAAGATTTGTATATACAAAACGGAAGCTTATGTTAATTACCCTTATCTATTTTATCATGGAGCCTAAGCTAATTTTTTTCATGAAAATAAAATTGGTTTTTGGAACCACAAAATAGCGTTGAGTAGAAATCCATCACTTTTTGGTTTAAGCCCAGAAGGTGGCACAAATGTACTTGGCGGTTCTGGGGGAATTAACAGGAATAACAGGGTTAAATGTAATTTAATAATATGAGCATATATGGCTCAACATTTTGTACTGACCTAATGATCAGCTTAGGCACGTGCCGTAGAATGTCGATTAGGGTGAATCCAAAGGAAATATGGTCGCTTCTCGTTGGTCAATTGAATATAAGCTGATACTGCTCTCACTTTACGATTTCTGTACCCTACTGAGCGGTTGTGTCTTGTCAGTCACTTTGTAGTCAAAGATGAGTTCAGATGGCACTGCAAACGTGCCAAACAATGCCGAGTCTGATTCCACAGCTACAACCATGAACAGTCCGGAGCACAGTGTGACGGCACTGGTGGACGTCGAGTCAGTATCACTTGTCAGTCAGTAGACTTACAAAAAACTACATTTTCTTCTTCTTTAGCGGTTTCTGGAGGGGCCAAGATTTGAGGGTTTGCTCGGACACTTGCTGGCTTAGTGATCCGTTCCAAAGCAAAGACAGCAGGTGTCAAACGAGCGGAGATTGGCGAGAAAGCTTTTGGGGAAATAATTTTGACTTCCACTGGGACAAGGCGTCCAGTATCGGAGGGCCTAGTTTACCACGGGGCAACGCAGGACCGGTAGTAGACGTAGACCTGGTATCCTGCCCCCGGAAACGGACGTGATCCGGGGGCCGCGAAGCGAAAGGGCCGGTCGACATCCAGCTTTACTTTCGATATGCTGAATCTTTGTCGTGCTTTCGTTCTTTAGCCTCGGACGCGGCTTGTTAAATCAGCTCTTCATCTTTGTCATTGTTGCTGAGCTTTTTCTCTGTATCGTACAGTTCGACGGGGGCCCAGTCGTGCTTGTCTGCTATCTTTGGGAGCTTCAGCCGATGGGCCAACTCTGTGGTGGGCGTCTTGTAAGAAAATGTTGCGAACTCCACTTCAGGGTCGTCTGTGAAAAGTTCAGCGACAGTTGTTTGAACCAGCTCGAGAATCGCTTTGTTGTGCCCCTTTATTTTTGTAGCTTCGGCTTTTGACGCAAGCGTCGATATCCGGAATATTCTTGGACGCTAGTCCCGTGGTGCGTCTGATCTCTTGGCATATAATGTCTGCAATTGCGTTGGTGTCCACCAGTGCCGTCACTCTGGGCCCGGACTGTTCACGGTTGTAGCTGTGGAATCAGACTGGGCATTGTTGGGCACGTTTGTATAAAGAATTTCGACGGCCGTTGAAATTTCAACTGCCGTTGCACTGCCGTTCATTTCAATGGCCGTTCAACGGCCGTTTATCTCAGCGGACTCTTTTTTCATGAAATCGCCGTTGAAATTCACATTTTTCTCTGCTAAAATCACACGATTTCATTGTTTATACAACAATTTATTAAACAATTTCAACGGCCGTTCATTTCAACTAAATCTATATACACTTGGGCCCTGAACTCATCTTTGACTAGGTACAGAGCGACTGATAAGGCACAACCGCTCTGTAGGTTGCAGAAATCGTGAAGTGAGAGCAGTATCAGCTTAGTTTTGACTGACTAACGACTAACAAGACACGACCATGTTTTGTTTTGATTCGCCATAATCAACATTCTACGGCACGTGCCCAGCACGTGCTCCCAAAGTCAGTACGAAATGTCGAGCCATATATGCTCATGATGTTAAATTATATTGTTTTCGTCTGAATAAAAGAAAATAATTCGTTAATTTGTAAATTATGTAGGTAATGCGTACCTTAAATAACTTTTTCAGACTATAAACGGGACATTTTAAACGCGATTTTCTGCAAAATTATCTATTAGGCATTGGAAACTACCCCTTGTTTTTCATATTCTGTTTCTACAAGATAACATTCAAAAATATGACTACCATTTAGCGACTACCTGAAAATTTATTCTTTCAGCTTCAAGGCAATTGATGTTAAAAATAAAAACTCAAAATTAATGGAAAAAACAAACACGTTTATCAGAACTAGATAATTACAGTTCTTTCTCATAAAATCTGAGGAACATATTTTCAGATTTTCTGTTAAATCAAGTTATCTAGATATTGTTGGCTTAAAATAGCTCAACATTTCGAATTTGACAAACATTTTGTGAGAATAAGATAGTATAAAGTGTGCAAACATTCGGCCGTTTAGCCAGTAACGACTTCAATCTTCTCACTGGTATATACTGAGAATATTTTAAAAGGTTTTTTAAAATGCTGAAACCCTGTTGTGAAGCATCAGTCAAAGCAGATCTTGAAAGATAATCAGCAATCGGTCTAAAGTCTGACCAACAAATGCTGGACCCTGAAACAAAAAGAAACAGGCAATTTTGTTACGAAAAACAAAGTGCAACCATCAAGAGTACAGCGAATAATCGCATAAATAACGCCACCTGTTTTGTCTCAGGGAGTCAGGGTTTAGCGATTTCTGGTCAGACTTTAGTACCCCACCGAAGTTAAAGCAGTGGCCAACAAATCGAACAGAAAGGGTTTGAATCCACATAGGGTCAACATTGGCTACGCGGTCCCTTCCTGTATATCCACTACTTCTCAAGTCAGCACCAACTGACTGATAGGTTGCCATAAGGTGCTGCCAATACGGAAAAAATCTCCCCTGTTCCCGCCTACCTTTCCCTCTTGCACAAATTGATATAGTAGGTTTCTGTATTGTGAAGTATGTTTAACAAATGTGAAAAGTGTGAAGAGAGTGGTACTAACACGAAACTTTCAAAAAAATAAACGTTCATCATATTTACATGTCTTCACATTCTTCAGTCGTTTGGCTCAAAAGTGGTGCGATTTGTTAAAAATTTTAACAAACGGTCGGTTGTGTTTTTTCGGCTGCGGCCTGTCAAATTTATTTTGTCTCTTACTTTTGTATCTGCCTCGAATGTTTTGTTTTAGTGAATAAATCTATTTTACGCCTCAATTTCAGGAGGGCTACCCAGTTCGAATCAAGACATGTCTGGATTTTAGGGGGGTGTTAGGGGGGTGGGTTCCCCTTCCGTTTCAGCACACCACCAGCAGGGGTACTCCACCTGAAGGCAAGGCGTAAAACGGCTATTTCGGCCGGAGCATCGTTCCAGTCGATTAGCTAGGATAGGGATGAGTGTCATACACTTCCCTATTATGTACTCTTAATAAAAACAACCGCATTTAATGTTTATTGATCAATTTTTTCATTTTTATAATCAGTCAAAATCGTAAATGATGATTGTGGGTACAAATCACCGATGACAATCATTACTGATTAGTGATTACTGATTTTATGCAACAGGTCCCTGAAGAATTGTCACAATAAAAAGGAACATTGCTGTTCGTGGTGCCATTGTATTCAAAACATTGCCAGTTTTAAAAAAACATAAAATTGCAGTTATTCTGCCAACATTTTTGGAAATGCTGCAAGCCTGCAAGTACTTTGCCCAAGTTGCAAAGTTGCCCATATATATTCTAAAGTTGCCCAAAAAAGTTCTCCGTTTAAGTTCTCCGTTTCGAGTCGATCAGTTTAGAAGTTCTCCGTTAAATACACGGAAAACATTTAAACGGAAAGCGTTGAACAGTTAAAATTTAAACGGAGAACTTAAACGCAGGGTTTCTAAAAACGGAGAACTTAAACGGAGAACTTTTTTTTTGGAAAAATTGGGCCCAGGGCACTCTAATAGACTTCCGCACGCAATAACCACAAAATTTTTGCTTCGTCACTTTCCGGCCAACGTTCGTCACTTTTCGCGAAGGTTCGTCACCTTTTGCCGACGAAGCGATTTGACGTTAGTTTGTTTATCTCTCTCCACAAAGTATTACCTAAAATCAACAAAAAATGAGCGCTAACTCTACAGAAGGAGGTTGTGTAATCGATCGTACAATATTCGGAGCCAGTTTTCTGATCGCGGCCGTGCCTCATTCATTCATGACGTTACTGTGCGTGATTGTGTTTGTTCAACTGGCCAAAAACTATGCGTCTTATATTTTATTTATTGGCTTGGGGATTCTATCAATTTTCGGCAACATGCTGCACACAATTTGGTTTGGCGGTTTTTGTGCGCTGTGGGACACTTGTCCCTGGAATACGCTACAGCTTCGTGATAACGGCTAGCTTAGCTAACAGTGGAATGATGCATCAATTCCCCATCACAGGCCACACCGGTTTTTTGCACTAGTTTATCCTGTAAAATTACAAAAAATACCTAGACCATAAAAAAACCACTATTTTATCGATCATATGCCTTGTGGTTGGCGCCGGTCAAATGATAATTACCGATGCAATACCTTTTTTTCGT
>JASANF010003975.1:0-10661 GCA_030248245.1 Trissonchulus sp. WLG1_4 | reverse complement strand
TGGTAATTTCGACTTATGTACAGAGTATCTTCAAGTATCATCTAAACTGTATCTTCAAGGCTTGGGGTTGGGTGACAAATCACGAATTGTTTCAAACAGAAGATTGTAAATTGTAGACAGTCAATTCAAAAAGTTCAATCCAGTTAATTATTAGTTTATTAACCTGCAACAAAAAACTGTTTATTGCACTCAGGCAAAACTTTTTGCATGTCGCTTTCGCTTATTGCTTCATTCAACGTGTATGTATTTGATCAGCTATATGCGAATTCATAGCAATCCGTATCCCAGTTGGCTCAAATGGTAGTATGCTGTGCATTTGCCGAGCTTCTGGTTACGGATCAGAGTGGGGGAGGATCGATTCTGCCACCCTTATTTTGTTTGCATTCTATAACAGCTCATTCCAACTTCTAAGCTCCGCCAAGTTGTTCTTTGCGCGATGTGTGGCAGTGTGGCGAGGTACCTGCCCTTCTAGTGTTAAATAACACTAGAATTTCGACCTACCCAGATTAACGTAGGACTTTGAAATTCTGAATATAGTATATACGCGGCCCCTGAGGGGGCCGCGTAAAAAGCCTAATTCATACTATTCCGAAAGAGTCCGTAACATTTGTCCGTGTCCGCAAGCAGTAGGTACTACCAAATTCATTCATTTCTCAAGTTACAATTCACATCTAAAAGTTACGGTTCAAAAAAATTTAACTAAAAATAGTTATTTTTTAATTGTTTTCATATTTTCTAAATTGAATTTCAAAGGAGAGCAGCTCAGCCAGTTTGAGCTGAATTTGATATAAATTGATTCTCCCTCCGTGTGGCCTGGCTCATTATCCACGACGACGACAAAAGTGAGGGACGGCACCGGCGCGTTTGAACGATAGGCATGTAATGAGGTGCCGTGTGTCGATTAGGACTAGGACTAGGTCTCCACTGTCCCTGAGCTAAATTGATATTTTGAGCTAGGTATTTATTTGTTTTCTATTTGTTATAAATATTTTATTAATTTCCTGCAATAAAAACTTGAATTTTAACCGGTTGTTTTAGGCTTTCTTTTGGGCCTTTGTGGTGGCTACGTGCTTCAACTATTAAACTACATATTACTATTAAACTATTAAACTATGAGAGGGCCTTGTAAGTCGTGTTGGTGACTCCGTGTCTGTGGCCGGACCTAGGGAGGGCAGATTCTGAGCGATTTAAAGTGATTTGCCCCTGTTTTCACCGGCTAGACCGCATTCCATCTGGGTTCAGTTCTACCTCTTGAGCCCGCGCCTTTCAGCCCAAATTGCAAGAGCCCCAAGGTTAGGTTTCCGGTTTCGCATATAAATAGCACTACTTTTGTGGTGTTTTGACTAGGTGTGGTTTTTCCGTACTTCTCATGAGTCATGATCTGATAACTTACTTTTGTTACTATTAGCCTACTCTCTCTGTTTTCACGCTGATTCAGATTTGTGGTGAATTTGTAGTGTTGGTGTGCTCCTGCTGCCGATTAAAAGAGATTTGATTGTGTGGTCTTTCGGCGAGTCTTGTGTAGTGATTGGAGTCAGAGGGCCTATGTATTCCTTTACCGGATTAAACGGTTAATTATAATCGGACTAAACGATTTAAAAATTCTGCTTAAAAATGTCATTCCAAAACCTCCGGATGAAACGGACTTAACTTTTGCTGCGCTGATTTTTAATCTGGCTAAACGGACTTAACTACGCACGCTAATGTTAAGCGTGCATGTTAAATCCGTTTAATCCAGTGGTAGTTTTGGAATGGGGTCAGACTAAAAGTAAGCCGCTGACTTATTTTAACTCTTTTTAGTCCGTTTAGTCCGATTTGTCATTCCAAAATTTCGGACTAAAATATGTAGGTCCAGTCCGTTTAATCCCGTAAAGGAATAGGCCCAAAGTGAGATATGTAGTTGATAGTTTTAAATATTTTTGAAAGTACCGCCAATTTTTTATTTACAGTCCCGGCCATAACTAGCGTTCCATTTTTGAATGCGAAAGCTCTTTTTCTAGTTTTTGACCAGTTTCTCAATGGTTTCTGCGGAGAATTCACATTGTTCAAGTTTGCTGATATACAAACTTACAGTCATTGTTGCAAACAGGCTTCGTCATATTGCTGTCACTGTTTGTGAAATTTTCCAGGGCACAAGTGCCATGTGTGATGATGTTTGTGCTTCAGCCGTCGCGTACACAACTTACGGTGGCTGGCAATGCTGCTCACGCTGAGTTTGCATACTGATTGGTTAATGCAGAAGCTCCGCCTACCTACAAGTGACAGCTGATTGGGTGAATCCTTAAACCGTAACCCAAATTATTGAAATTTTTCAACTGCGTTAAACCATAAACTTTTAACTTTTAACCTACGCAGTAGGAATGTGAAATATATGCTCATATCATGTTCTACGTTAAACTTGAAACCTTCGGTCATCATGGTGTCGTTCTAACCTAGTAGGTATTAATTAATGAAAAATAACCATCAGGATTTGACCCTTTCCTTGCACGAATACATGACAACGGTGGTTAAATCTAGGTTTATTTCCAAACTGGAAACTCCCTTGCAGCAGGTTCGGCTGGTTGAGAGTTTGCTTCGCTAATGGTTTCCCAATGTAAACATTTTAGGCCTTGAGAATTTCATCTGTGAGCTAAAGTTTGCAAGCCTACCTTTGGTCTTCAGTTAAGTTTGTCCACTTCTGCATTTGGTTCCTTACGCAATGCTTTTTCGGTTTTTGCCAAAGAAATAGGAAACAGGGATTTAGTAAGTCTGCTATATGCAACTGTGATCTAGGTACATTAAAGAATGAGCATCAGAATAGCGCATTTCATTTTTCTAATTTCTCTGGTAGGAAAATTAACACAACGTGCAAACACCGAATAAGTGACAAACCAGTTATGGTAATGCAACAATCGTAGGTTTATTTCGCCAAAAAAACTAAAACTACCACTAACAACATTATTAGGTAGATCAACAATAGGTATTCCAATTAATAATAATAACAACTAATATTAAATAAATAGTAATTTTAAACACAAATGTACATACTAGCAGTAGTGACGGCTTATGAAGTTTTGTTCCGGTTTGACTAGGTAGGTAGGTGCACGTGCCTAACTTACACAGTCGCTTGATTTTCAGTTTTCTCTTTAATTAAGGTCAGGAAAGTTATCAATATTTAGTAATTCGATGGCGTTTAAATTTTGAAATATAAGACTTTTTAAAAAAAGATAAGTCAAGACTTTTTCCAGAAAACATTCATAATCAAAAACTGAATCTGAAGTATTTTGTTTTGATATAAGCTTTCCAAAAAAGAAAAATTGCCATGGTTTTATATACTTTATTTTTAGGACAAATCTAATTTCATCACATATGTAGACTAAACAAGATCCTTAAAAAAGCAAAAGCATGTTCACAAATTCGACTGACAATTGTTGTAGATTAACTATCAATTTGAAATCCAAAACAAGTTTTGAAGTATTTTTTAGCACCTCAGACTTTATCTAATATAGAAAGGCTGCCAAGGTCGTTAGCAAAAAAAATTAAATTTTCAACTGAAAATTCTCAAACTTAATTTTCGGCTCCTGCGCTTCTACTCTTGTCAAGTTTTTTGACTCCACGTACCTTCGAGTGTTGGTTTTGGTTGCGTAGGCTTTTTGAAAATTTGATTTAAAAACTGTATTTTTAGCGCATTTGGGTGGCAAATAAAAGGTTGCCCAAAAATTAGGCAAATTTAGAGCTCTGCTGAAACTCAGTAAGTCAGTACTCAGTAGTCATCTGCTTGGGCTTGCAATTGGCATTTCGATATTAAACTGGTACTGTCGCCAAAGCAGTTTTGCTCTCAGGTTGCAAAAAAGAGCTTCTTGTTTTAAAATAGTATGTTCACTAAGAAGCTATTCCAACGCTGTCTGGTATCAAATAATTACTGCCAGACACCAGACTACCACTATTGACAAGTATCTTGGTCCTATCGCCAATTGTAAGCCAGACATCACACAATGGGGACATAAAAGATCAACAAAACAAGCTATAGATATCAGATTGGCCAGCTTGCGAGGTACATTTATTATGTCGACGCACAACCTTTTGTTACAAATAACAACAAGCACGTTTTGCGAGTAAAGATAAATTAAATTTAGATTGAGTTCGATGCGATATGCTTTTGCATGCCGACGATATTCTTCGAATATAAAACGCGGCACCAAATTTTTTTAACGCAACATTTCAACATGTCAAGCTGCAGCATTCTTTCCTAGCTGAGTTTTGCTTTCCAAGATATTCCAACAAACTTTCATAACTTTTCATAATTTCACTAAATTCAATTTTTCAACATAACAAATTCGCCGCTACTTTTCATGACTGCAAAAACAGGTGTATAATATTCACAAAATATTTGAACACACTATGACAAATAGCCAAAATGTTATCTAAATCTGCTTTAGTTAAAGCATAAATGGTTAAATACGTCTTGCAGGATCTAAGTTGAGACAAAAAACGCTATCGCTGTGCGTTGTAAACCATAATACGATCTGATGGTTAAATATCCCGTCAAATGCAGTGTGTTACATTCGCAGACGAAACACCCTACTGAACGCTTTGTGAAAGAAACAATAGGCTATGTGTACGTAAATTCATTCGATTCATTATTGCTATGCACAAGCGCTGATGGCTAGATCACTGCACACAGTACATTTGCCAACGCACGTAGCCTGAGCACACACAGTACAACACACACCCACACATCTAGTGTATTTTTGTGACCTACCACATTGCTCAAGGTAAATTTACACAGTGAGCGGAGATACATGCTAAACACGAAATTGCAATATAGTATATACGCGGCGGCTGAGGCCGCCGCGTAAAAATGAAATTTGAAGGTAGGCCTACGTTTTTCTTTTGATTTGAAAATAAGCGTTTTGATTTTTCACAATTTATCAATATTGCTGTTACTACTTAACAGTTTACGTACAGCTTCACAGTTCAAACGAGTATTACTCACAGCCGCTGCAGCGATTTGCACTAAATTTTGTGTGGATAAACTAATAAGTGGAAATGAAAAGAGTATGGTAATGGTACATATTGTAACATTGACATTTAACATATGTGCTATCAGTCTTTGCAAACAAACTAAATAGAAAAATTGATAAATGTGACACAAATATTATGGAATGTGAATAGGTTTTCAAAACGTTATTTCCGACTTTGCGACATCATTGTAAACTATATGCTGTACCAATTTTGTTGAAACTTGGAATAAATATTTGCCTTTAGATAGATTTTCAAAATATTGAAAGAACAATTTTTAACATTTCATTGAACAAGTTTTACAGTCTTGCAAAATCGACTGCTTTCGCAACACGCCCTTAATTTGTTAGATTTTCTTAACTGCCGAATACCCATATTAAACATACCTATATTTTTTATAACTGCCGAATGTATATATAAACTTACTTTCAATAAGGTCCTAATGTTACAGTCTTGTCTTAGTTACTCCTTACGCGTACCGCTCTTTAACATAGCATTAGCCTGCAACACCTTTGCGTAGCCTCAATGCATAGTAGGCTAATTAGAAAATTTTCAAATCTGTCTCAGTTGAACTTTTTCATGCTATCTCTTCAACTTAAACAAATCTATCTTAAAACTTTACTTAGGGTGGAAAATGTGTTAAAACTATTTCACTCAGGTTCAGATGTGTAAGAATTGCTATATGTGTGTAGATATATCCACTTAATATGCTACGTTTTTACCTCCGCATAGGTACACGAGGAAATAAGGTCCTTTCTTTTGAAGAGTAAATTTTTAGTAAGGCATCATTTATTATTCACCAAAAGTTTTTATCGAAAACGCAGCTGATTTTACGCGGCAGCCATTACAAAAGCTAAATTTACATGTAACTGCTGCTCACTGTGTTAGTTGCTTTAGCTCCTAGAACAAGCTTTTTTGCTGAGTGAGAAATCGTGTGAGGTCGGAGTGTCAATATTCATTTAAACATAACTAAACATTATTATGTGTACGTGTGTAATAATCGCGCGTGCTAATCTTAAATCTCAGCTGATAATGTATCGAATACTGGTTATTGTTACGCAAGGGAAAGTTTGCATGGCTGTGAAATGGTGAAAAGTTTTGCATACAGTAGCCAGTAATACGACAGCTGTTGCAACAATGTTTCCAAGATTGTTTATCAGCGCGTGTCGGTAGCAAAACACTTCGAGGATCACAAGATGTTGGCAGATCATACATACCTTGCTTAGTAAGCCAGTGCGCTATGACGTTGACGACACACAGTACGCAGTTAGGGTTGTTTCAATTATTACGCGGCCCCTGGGGCCGCGTATATACTGTAATCAGAATCTCAGGTTTCTGTGTTAATTCGGGAAGGACGAACTTCCAGTGTCAAATAAGACTGGAAGGGCAGGTGGGTCGATCTTGCGCTTGAATTTCAGACGAATCACAGATGATGTTCCTGAAATAGTGAACAAAGACAAAATTTACATCCGAAGTGGAATCGAACCACCGCCCTTCCGTTTCTCAGTCCGTTGCTCTACCAGCTGAGCTGATCGGACTGACAGTAATAAAATCGCCAAATGCTGTCCAAATCACGGCACCTATGTAGTACGGTGTACAGTGTGCCAGTTAAAAATTGCCGGTAATAACGAGATCTCTAAGCTGCAATAGTGATTTGTGGCTCCAGTAAAGCCACCCTTGCCTCACAACATTATTTTGTTGAAGGAAGTTTTGTTATCGGTCATTTAGTGCTGCATGAAAATGTAGAGTATGCACAGTTACTGTCTTCATGACCTCATGGTGTAGTGGTTAACACTCTGAACTCTAGATCCGGTGACCCGAGCTCAAATTTCGGTGAGGCTTTTTTAAAAAAATAATCAATAATGCTATTCGGAATGTTTAAAATTTTTCTAGGTTACAGTAAAGCTTTGGAGCTACTCAGCATTAAATGTGTGCGGAAATTGGAATTAAACAATCAATTTATTTACAAACAACGGCCGCGTTTAATATTTCCTCTGGAATATTGACACTCAAGCTTCACAATGTAACAATTCTCACTTGTTTGCTTGTGTTGTTTCAATGATTAAAACCCACTTTACGTAAACCATAAGAACGTGGCGTGGTATGGATATCGTTGTGATGCTTCCGCTTCTTGAACATTTCTAGAAAGTTTTCTAGAAAGTATCAATAAACTTGTCTTATTTTTTAGAAATTTTTTTCTGAATTCTAGAAAAAAATTGCCCTATCGGGGTCTTCTTATCTATGCACATACAAAACCTTAACTAACCTATTGTCTACTGTTTTCCAAGAGTTTAGCTTGCTCATTAATAGCTTGCGTATGTTTTATGAAGTATTTAGCCGTGTAAAAAGCTTTAGCCAAAAGCCCTGATAGTGAAATTAGCTATACACCTACTTAATAAAAACGCTAAATATTGATGACTTGGGTATTTTTTCGAAATCATTGTAAGCCTGCGGCATTTTGGACAATTAAAACCTACACAGCAAGTTGAGCTTTTAGCCATTAAGCCCAATTGGCCGGCAGCCTTACGGTCACGCAAACAAATAATGGGAGGGTCCAAAAAGGGGGTCTATTAGTTTTGGCCATGGCACATTAGCTAGCTTTTTATAGAACAGCTATGCACATTTTTCAAGTCCAAAAATGTGAAACTTTCATTTTTTATAAAATATCTTCAGACTGCTGAAAGCTGTTTGGTGGGAAATAAGTGGTCCTTTGGAACCATACTTTGCTACCGTATCTGGTTTTCAAACGTGATGGATTCCTGTGCGCTGTTTGTTGTAATGTCCGTTTCATTTGTCACTAAGGCCCGGTTCATACTCGTCCTTGTTCTTGTCCCTAGCATTTTGTTTTTAAGCGATTGCAAGAAAACTGCCCGGCCAAATAAACTAACTTTTCGCATCAATAAAGTTGAGGTCACTTGCACGTCATACCTATGCAAAAAAAATTAGCCGAAACGCTTGTGTCATTTATTCACAGAAGCTGATCAAAATTCCTTGTCCCCGTCCTTGTCCCCGTCTTGTCTCCTTTAAGACAAGCATGAATTAGGCTTAAGCATGCCCGTTTGACCATATGCAAAAACTTTGAAAATCTGCTGAAAAACTGGTTTTCAGTAATCGTCAGAGTTCTAGTAAAGGTTATGACTTCCTGATACAGAGAAATATATCAAAAAAGTATGAGCCAGATTAGGGAATTAAGTACTATTTCTTATTTCTACATAGATATATGTACAATGCTAAGGGGCGCTGGTACATATGTTCAGCAGTGAAAATATGGAAGTCTTCTATGCAGTACATGCAGTATTAAAGGTATCAATTTTTTGAGTCAAACTTAATCCATAGGCTTCAAAGTAAAATAAATTTTTTCTGTATATATATATAAAGTCGCTTGTAAGGTAATACTTGCATAGATTTCTAGCTGGCTAAAAAGGCTGTATTTAAAAAAATGTGTTGTTTCAATTGCAAGAGCATTATCGAAGTAATTGCACATAAATTTTGTCATGACGAGTCTTTGCCCCAATTCATTCAACCAAACGGGACTGAGACAACGTGAAGTCATTAACGCAGTTCGTGGATACTGGCCAAATATTTGGAGACATTGATTTGTCAAAGATTATTTTTAATCAATCCGATTGTTTTTTAATTCAATTTCTTTCTCTCTTTCGTTGTTTATTTTGAGCAGTTGAAAGTTTTAGAAAGATTACATATTTCAGAGCAAGGCTTACATCAAGAAATCTGAACCAAATATCACCTTTTAAGGTGGTAGTTGCGTTTTCGAGGTTTTTGTGATTTCTATGTAAACTTTGCGCCACCAGTACTCAAGTTATGAGTGACGCCTCAGCATGAATTTTTGGGACAGTACTGTAAAGGTCAAAATCCCCAGGCATGTCTCTCACTTTTTCGAAATTTCACCTGTGGACGTTTTTAGAGGGTTTTAATTACAAGAAAATATCTTAAATTTTCGGCGCGTTTGATTTTCAGCTATTTTCTCAGTAAATTGACTAGTTATTAAAAAAGTGGGGGACATGCCTGGGGATTTTAAACATGTCAAAAACCTTACCAACTTTCAGCCCCAACAGGTAATCGTATGATTCAGAGCTGTGGCGCAAACTTTTTGTAAAAAATTGTAATATTTTGGAAAGGACCTTTCTTTAGTCGCTTATACTGGAAACAAAATCACAGGTTAAATTTCAATGCATGGCATACATTTAGGAAAGATATTGTTCTACCTAATGCAAAAGACCGCTTGTGATTTGAATTTGTAAACGCTGAGCTATGGCTTTGCAAAAAAACACCTAAAAACGCAATTACCCCCTTAAATCCAGCCATTGACGCCATAAGTACAATGTAGACAGACAGTTGCAAAAAGAAAAACTTTTTGCCTACTATATTTTCCAGCTTTCAATGAGGGACATAATTAACCGCAACATGTTGATTTACACTCCAATTTAGATCATTGTTAAGGAATAAATAGAAGAATGTGTGTGCAAGTTTCCAATAATAATGTATTTAGAAAGGTTCCCTTCCCACTATTTTGCTAAAAATATTTTCAACATCAATTTGCTGATCACGTTACAATTTTATTATATTGTCTGTCGTACTGGTTTACCAGAAAAACAACAAAAACTAAGGTCTTCTCTTATCGATAGGGAAATTAAATTACCTAAATTAAATTATCTTTCTAGACTTTTGTAATCTCCAAATATGATTATTCCATATAAGAATTTAAGTCAATGTATTTTTTCGTGTTTCTTTCATTGCCTTTTTGCGTGTATCCGGAGGAAACCCATTTTAGGCATCTGTTCCCGTATTTCTCTTAAGTTATTTATGATTTAAATTGTTAAATATAACTAAAATTTTTCTTTAACTTGTTCTTTTACAAGGTTCTTAATTTTTAGTTGCTAGCAAGGTTTTGTCTCTGTAATTTTTCTCAAGTTGGTCGTGAACTTCGATGCAGGTTTGACCATAGAATACTTTCAATTTCCACCTACTGGGACTTCATAGTTTCATACATCCAACTGGTGCACAAAATACGCATCCAGCTTCAAACAAAAACAACATTTTTAACCCGATTTTTAACGTTAACCATGGATATCACTGTAGCTTTCGTAATTTTATCCTACATGCATATCGCATGGTACAAATAAACCGCACTTGTCTGCTCGTTTTTCTGAGAATACAGTCTTAATGCCTTAATTCGATCGAGGTACGCTGCTTTATGCTTCTCTGTAGGGAGCTTGTTTGTCCTTAAGCAGCATTTTTGATTGCGTGCTGCGCAATACGGAGTAGTTAGGCTGATAATTAGATTTTATTCAATAATAATAGGATGATAACTAACAACAACAAAAACAGTTCTGCGAAAATTAAGGCTGAATGTGCCTATAATGGTTATTTAACTTTATCTTAATCTTTTTCTGACAACTGCGCAGCTGAGTACCAACCGGGTACAATTTTTTCAGACTAGTCACACAAAAACCTCACCCGGTCTTCATTATTACTTTTTTAATTGTAGGTTTTTATTGTTTTATTGTTTTTCCCTTTAATTAAACTAACGTTTCTTTTGAACCATAGGTTAATTAAACTTGACTCTTGAATCGCGTTTTATTTTGTCCAAAGCTTTCTGGTCAGTGACTCAGTTGTGCTTGTGAACGAAAATAACATTTAGG
>JASANF010003973.1:0-43756 GCA_030248245.1 Trissonchulus sp. WLG1_4 | reverse complement strand
CTTATCAAATTTAGTTTAAATACTTGAAGTATGGCCAAACAAGTTGATGAAACTTCCTTGCCTGGATTTAAGAGTGAACTCGATCTTTTCTCTACCCCACCAACTCAAGTGGCAGTAGAAAAGGGTTACTGGGCAGAATATTACCCTCAAAATCCCGTCACTAATGAAGGTCCATATCGCATACATGTACCAAAAGATTCGTTTATGCTAGATTTACACAAAAATCATCTTTATTTAAAATTAAAAATTGTTGATTCAGAAAATAACCCTATCGAAATGGTTAATGCAAGCACAGTTGCAGTTGCTCCTATTAACATGATTGGCAAAACATTCATCGAGCGACTGGTAGTGAAACTTAATGATAAGGAAATTTACAATTCAGGACCTATGTATGCCTATCAAGCTTATATGGAAACTTTACTGAATTTCGGGTGGGATGCAAAAAATTCTCATTTACAAACAGCAATGTTTTACAAAGACCCAGCAGATCATTTTGAGGACTTGAGTAGTACAGCCATGATTTATCGAGGAAAACCATTTACCAGCGGCAATTATGTCGAACTTATGGCCCCACTTCATTGTGACTTATTCAAGCAGGAACGTTACCTCCTTAGCGATTGTGACTTGAGCATAGAAATTTATCGCAATTCAGACAGTTTTTGTTTATTGTCCAGTAGTAGGCATAAGATTATTGTTGAGGATATGCGATGGTATGTTTATAAAGTAAAACCACAGGAATCACTAAGTCTTGCTATTGAAAACATTCTTAGCAACAACAAAACAGCAAAATACCCACTGAGGAGAACAAAGGTAGTGTCCAGGCATTTGCCTAATGGAATACAGTCAGTAGTGGAAAATTCAATTTTTACTGGTCAACTACCCAGGCGAGTCATTGTGGCAATGGTAGATTCAACAGCATTTAATGGAGCAATTGGCAGAAACCCGCTAAAATTTGAGCATTGTACTGTTAGTGAAATTGCACTAAAGTGTGGTGATGAGTATATTCCGAAATATCCACTAAGATGTCACTGGAATGAGTACAACTACAGTTTTCCATACACATATTTACATGAAGCTAATGATATGTCCAATAGCAATCTAGGCACAGACATAACCTATGATGAGTTTAAAAAAGGTTATACTATGTTTGCCTTTGATCTTACTGCAGATAATGTAGATAGTGGGGGAATGCAACTTATACGTGAAGGCGACTTAAGCTTAGCAATGCAGTTTAGTATTCCACTAACTCAATATATACACGGTGTTCAGCTAATAATATATGGTGAATTTGATAATATGATTGCCCTAGATTCCAACAGAACTCCATTTTATGATTATGCAGCCTAACGAAGGCTAAAAATAATTAAGAATAATAAGAATTAAATAAAATTACTAAATTACTACTAATTGCACTAACACCAAATTACCGAATATACTACTAACTTTACTACTACTAGAATTAATTGATAAATATTACTTACTATACTTACTATACTATGGATACTTTGGAGTTGGAAAATACAGTAGCAAGGGATAAGTGTATGAGAAAGTATTTTCTGGGGGTTTTCGCAGCAGATCAGTTACCAGAAGAATTTGTTAGACCAGCTTGTTTCATCGCAAATACAGACCCGGCAAATAAGCCAGGTAAACATTGGGTAGCATTTTACATAAATAAATATATTGAGTATTTTGATAGTTATGGCAATAAACCATATAATGTATTTAACGAATATATTCAGAAAATTGGAGGAAATTTGTTATTTAACCCTTATTGTCTTCAAAACCTAAATACTAATGTTTGTGGAGAATATTGCGTTTATTTCTTGTCTAAACGATGTCGCGGATGTTCACTAGAAGATATTGTACGCCATTTACGACAACGACCATCACAAAATGACACTATAGTTAAAGATTTTACCGATAAACTTAAAATACACGGATTAAGAGGTGGTCAGTCGTGTGAATGTCGGCGAGTAAATCAATAAAAGCCGGGAAGTCACTACAGACAGACATTACTACTACAGCCAGACTTTACACTTGCTATAAACGCCTATTACCATCATGTTGCTTACAACTACAGCAGTCGACAAGTCCTTTGATGACAGCACGGTGAAGACTTTACATCTAACCATCGGCAATCGACAAGGACCTCTGCTAACTCAGGATGATGTCACGGATGTTTTGGATGATCACCTGGCCCGTTGTCAGGAAAATGAGTGGTTACTTATAATTGTAAAGGATATTTATAACAATATCTTATGCCACAAATTTACTACCAAGGGCGAACTAACCATTGACGACTACAAGAAAAAAGTCCTAAAGTTCAACATTTTCCATATTCAGAAGAACAAGAACATGCCTAATGTTAAGGTGGAAGAAGGAGTGATTTCAACTGACAATGCTCGTTACGTGGAATATCAAGTTCACACCGAAGACGGATCACCACTTACATCAGCAGAATTGAAACATTTGCTTTCTCTACGCTTTGTATCCAATGTCCCGTCTCAGGATTTCCTGCATGTACACATCACCGACAACGATGGACTGGTGAAATTAAGCCGAACAATGTACAAGAGTCAGCTTGCAGATGCGTTGATCGATTTTGGAGAAAATAAACTGAACATCAAGATTTTACACATGCATCTTCACGAATGGTAAACTACTATTACTATGTTATTGAATTGTTTGTAACACTGTTAATGTTCTTAATGTTATTGTTGTATGTTATATTAATGTATTATTGTCGTAATTGTTGTTATATTAATGTGTTATTGTCGTAATTGTTGTTATATTAATGTATTATTGTATTACTGTATTGTTATGTTATTGTAATTTGTTATTGTCGTAATGTTGTTATATTATGTTATTATTGTCGTAATATGTTGTTATTGTCGTAATGTTGTTATATTGTGTTATTATTGTCGTAATATGTTGTTATTAATAAAATAAAATAAAAAAAAGTGCTGTAATTTTAGTGGCAAGTTATTACTGTGCATATTTCCTGGAGGAGAGGTATCACGAATCAAAAAAAAAGGCTATTGCCGATCATACTTGCCCAAGGACCCCCTGTGTACAACAAAGTACGTAACAAAGCCACACCATATAGTTGTAGGTGTGTATATATACTATTTAATCACTTTCCCCCATGAATAACAGCAAAATCATTAAAATCGTCCTACTATTACTTAAGAAAATTAGAGTTCAGTGTAAATTTAAGCTATTTTTCTGGAAAACTACAGTAAGACAAGCATAACAAACTGAAATAATGTGTGCGGAACTGACCAAACTTATAACCTAGATCGCACTATTGCTAAAAAATAAAGCTATTGAATAACAGCAAAATTATTAAAATCGTCCTACTATTACTGTGAAATAAAGTGTAAAGTGTAAATTTAAGCTATTTTTCCAAGTGTAAATTTAAGCTATTTTTCTGGAAAACTACAGTAAGACAAGCAAACTAAAATAATGTGTGTGCGAAATACTAATGAATGTGTAATAGTAATAATTAGTAAACAACAAGTAATTAATAAATTTTACAACCTACACTTAGATACTACACACAACCTACACAATCACCACAAACCAACCACCCACCACAATATAACCACCAAAAACACACTCACAACCACGCAAAACCACAAAAATCACAAAAACAAGCCTATGATTAACACATAAGACAGTAAGAATGGACCAAAAAATAACCATATACTGACTAAATTCCGACCATCAACCAAAATATAACCACCAAAAACACACTCATGACCATGTAAAACCACAAAAATCGATAACCTATGCCTATGATTAACACATAAGGCAAAAATATTAACCAAAAATTAACCAAAGACGGACCAAAATATGACCAAATACTGTAATATTTATCAAATTCTATGCATTAATCTAACAATTCTGTATTTTTTCATTAATTTAAAATATTATTACACTATTCTGACCACAAAACGACCATTTACTTACCAAAAAATAACCACAAAACACACACTAACGACCATGCAAAACCATAAAAATCGATAAATTATGCCTATGATTAACACATAAAGCAAAAATATTAACCAAAACTTAACCAAAATCTGACTAAATTATGACCAAATACTGTTATATTTATCAAAATCTATACATTAATCTAACAATTCTGTATTTTTACATTAATCTAAAATATTATTACACTATTCTGACTACAAAACAACCATTTACTTACCAAAATATTACCACAAAACACACAATAATGACCATGCAAAACCACAAAAATCGATAAATTATGCCTATGATTAACACATAAAGCAAACAATATTAACCAAAACTTAACCATTTTCTTACCAAATTTTTACCATGCACGAGGAAAGATAGACCATGTCGTTACCATGACAACAGCTATAAGGTAGTAATATGACCTTGAAATAGCAGCAGACAGGCTAGCAACACGCATGCTCCCCACCCAATGCTCCCCACCCAATTCGCTTGCTCCCCACCCAATGCTCCCCACCCAATGTGTTTAATTTGCTACAAAACTACAAAATACAAACTGTTAGTTTGGTTGGATTAAATAAATGCATGTTATTTAATGGTGTCACTCAAAATTACTGACTGTTGTCACTCAAAACTGCAGGCTGATACTTGGCTGCCTTAATGTGACCGCCTGCTGGCCTGAGTACTTGTGTAAATACTGTCGATTCCGTTAAGTCAGTCTAGATTATGGTAGAATAGTATTAGAATAGAGTGGTATCGAACTGAATCGGTAGAAAAATACTGTATAACAAGCTAAGCAATTCTGCGGATCTGTGAACATTATGTAAATTCGAGTGACTGAAAGTTTCCAAGCTGATATTTTTCCAGATAAGTAAAGTTCACCATCTTACTTTTAATTTTATTTAATTACTTTTTACTAGAAGTTGTTTCGTTCAGTAATTTTATTTTTATTGGCGAAAGTTTTTTGTTTTATGAATATTTACATTTATTTGTCAATTATTAGGCCGTCTTCCCCTACAACTCCTGTTAATATGCTCGTCTAATTGCTGCATGGTCGGCAATGCCTTTGTACAGCGTCTGCACTAGTCTACCACGTTTTGAGTGACAACAGTCAGTAATTTTGAGTGAACCCATTAATATTTTTCCTAAATAAATAATTTATGAGTTATTGTAATTCTCTGGTACACTAGTAATTACCTTGCTAATTACCTTACTATACTATATAAACTTTCTTGCTCAAAAATAATTGCGATAATAACTCAGGATCGGCTCAACGCAGAAACATCAGTTTTACGTTATCAGATAGCCGACAACGTGGCCAAAAATTTTTCTATTCAAAGTCAGTTCGTAAAGGAAACCGTTTAACGTCTAAACCGGTTTGAAAAAAATAAAAAATTTCCATACTGACATTTTCGGGCTCGAACGTCTACTACGACGAATGTAAGATGTCATATATGTAATTAATTAAATATACTGGTATTTCTTATAGTGTCGTTTAATTCTCAAATATTCAGACCGTCATAACTTGCCTCAACATTAACGTAAAAACATAAAATTGACTCTTTATGACTCAGATGAGTAGGCGCTTTTGAATGATACCTTACTTGACGTATATTCGCGTTTAAACGTTTAAATTTCAAATTCTAAATTATGATGCAAGCTTAACGTCGAGTTAAAAGCCATGTCACCCATCATTTGAAAGCTCTAACAATTTCTTCTCCAATGACGTTAAAATTATTGTTCTTCATTATATACCGCATCAAAAGTTATGGCTCCTGAAAGATTTTATAAAAGGGGCTGATTGTACTACAGATCACAGCATGGGTGATCAGATCACAGCATGGGTGATCAAATCCCAAAACAATTGAATTTAGGCAAAAATTTAATTTTTTTTGCTCATTTTTCAAACAATGTAACATAAATAGACTTAACTTAGATATATACGACATGGTCGAACTAGTCTAAACTAGACGCACTAGACTTGTTAATATACTTATACTATCCTCTTCATAATGATAATGAACATGTCATTATGTCAACTCCATGTTGAAGTATCAGTTAGAACCATGTGTGGCATTATGACGTTTAGCTTTCAAATCTCGTGCACTGGCTTGGTTTCAAACTTATACGCTACGTAAAATGGAGTTACTTGCCTGTTGCTACGAGCAACGTTTAAACGTTGTTACAAAAAACGTGGTACTTTCCATTTGTTTCATCAAAATGTCTAAAAGAAGCGTTAATGCGTCATACTACAACTGTTATGCTGTGACTTTGAGTTTAAAAGGGCGTAAAATGGAGTTATTTTTCACTCCGCAGAATCCTCCATGACAGGCCATTTGTAGTTCGTATTTCTGGAGGTTAACCACAAAAATGGCCATAACTTAGGCTATGAACATCGTAGACAGATGAAAATTATGTCATTGGAAAGACAATTTTTAGCCCTTTCAAATGACATATCACATGATGGCGCAAGTTCCTGAAAATAAGTCAAAATTTTACTTTATAAATTTTGACGCACGTTGAACGTGTGACCCATCATTTGAAAGCTCTTAAAAATTTCTCTCAAATGACGTTAAAATTGTTACTGTACCACTATTGTATCAAAAACTATGGCCCCTGAAAACTTTTTCTAAAAGGGGCTGATTGTACAGATCACACCATGAGTGATCAAATCCCTGAGCAATTGAATTTAAATCCAATCTAAATCCCGCAAATCCAATCCTCAATCCGCGTATATTCCCGGTACGACCCTACTCGCAGCGCCAGATGAAAGATGAGGGGTTCGCCCCCATACTTTTTTTCAGAAAAGACCAGGACAGGAATCAAACCTGTGCCTTCTGCTACACTCCGGAACATGGCAGCCGTGTAATGGCAGACGCGCTCGCTGACCACTACACTATCCCGGCCTGCGACTAACTTTTCTAACTGCCTTTATAAACCCAAGTTGAAATTCCAACTACACACTTTTTACTACGCGGCTGTCGTTTTTTAATTTGCAAGACCCGCCTACTACGCTGACCCTGCGTTACATCTTCCCCCCGCTTAGTTCAACTGCCTCCTCGCAGTTGCTCAGGTACGCTCGCTATACAAGAATCCCTGGGTTTTCTAAGAATCACCCGCAACCTTACTGAACCATATAAACTCCTGGGTTTTCTAAGGATCACCCGTAACCTCACTCAAACAACCAAACCTGGGTTTTCTCAGGATAACCCGAAACCTTAATCAAATGAACTCATGGGTTTTCTAAGGATTACCCGCAACCTAACAACCAAATCACAATAACTCAGCGGCGTACCTGTAGGGGTTGAAACCCCCAAATCCAATCCCCAATGCGCGTATATCCCCGGTCCGACCCTACTCGCAGCACCAGATGAAAGATGGGGGTTCGCCCCCCATACCCTTTTTCAGAAAAGACCAGGACAGGAATCGAACCTGTGCCTTCTGCTACACTCCGGAACATGGCAGACGTGTAATGGCAGACGCGCTCGCTGACCACTACACTATCCCGGCCTGCGGCTGCGACTAACTTTTCTAACTGCCTTTATAAACCCAAGTTGAAATTCCAACTACACACTTTTTACTACGCGGCTGTCGTTTTTTTAATTTGCAAGACCAGCCTACTACGCTGACCCTGCGTTACAAAATTACACAGAATTTTTGTTTCCGCAGTTATACAAAACTTGTTTTGAACTGTTGGGTGCACGTCAATGCAATCCGCTGTGTAAATTATAATTTTGCAAAAAAATAGAAAATTTGTTAAATTATTGAGTAATAAAACGTCTGCTAACACATTCTACCTAATAACTAATAGCCACAGTGAGCTTGAATTAGCACTTTTTGGTGATTATCTAATTTTACAAAAACTTTGTGAAATTTGGTTAAAACAAATTGAGAACACTCACATGATGTTTTTCAAACCTCATCACTCACAACAATTTTAAATTTAAAAAAAATTAGAAATAGTGCTGAAATAAGGCTTAGACTAGGCTTAAGCCCGGTTCATACTTCGTGTTTTGTGTTTTGTGTTTTAGTGTTTTGTGTTCTCCGGTTCATACTTTGTGCTTTTGTGTTTTGTGTTTTTGAATTGTGCTTTTGTGTTTTTGCAGTTTATACTTCGTGTTTTTCTGTTTTCGTGTTTTGTGCTTTTGTTTTTTGTGTTTTCCGGTTCATACTTCGTCTTTTGTGCTTTGTGTTTTTGATTTGTGCTTTTGTGTTTTGGTTGTGTTTTGGATGTGTTTTCGAAACATGGACAATGTTCTTTTCAAATGTGTTTTTGTGTTTAGCCAATCAAAATGTGCCTTTATGTGTTTTTGGGTTTAGCCAATCAAAATTGCGTTTTGTTCTTATCATTTTTTTTCTAAAATACTATGTAATGCTGATCGACGAAAATTTTTATTTTCTCCGAGTTTTACCCATCATCGAGTTTTTAAAGTATCTTTATACAGTGAAACTTTTTTAAATTAAATAATTTATTAATGAACTTTTTGATAAAAATTTAAAAAAATGACGTCAGACTGATTACTAAATAAAACAATGTCCAAACAAGTATTTTTCAAGTATAGGGTTCATCAGATTACATTTGACTGGTTAATCTGATTACAAGATAAGATACGTGACGTGTGTGTGCTTATGCGCTTTTGAGTATAAACTAGATAGTGCTAAGCACAGAACCACAAAAACACAAAAGCACTTTGAAAAGCACAAAACACAAATGTTCAACATGATTCCAAAAACACAAAATTTTATATCTGAAAACACAAGATCAAAAGCACAAAACACAAAACGCAAAAGCACAGGCAAAAACACAACTTTCGGACATGGGCAGAAAAGAACAAAACACTGGGTGAAAACACAAAGCACAAAACACAAAACACAAAACACGAAGTATGTCTGAACCGGGCTTTAGGACAGTCAGTCTAAAGGCTTAGACATAGTCCGGGCTAAGTTTCCACAGACATCCTTTATGCATTCCACTGGCTCGAAAGTTATGTAAGTTCTAATAGAATGAACATATGACTCAAACTAAAAATATAGGCTAGCTGAATAAGATTCATAAAGCATCACCACTAATTTTGCTCAAAACAATCAATAAATGATTTCAGAGCTAATAAATTAGGCGTAACTTCGAACCCGGAATCAAACGCTAGTGATAATTTGCTTTTCTGATTACATAATAGTTCTCTCCATATTTTTTCTGTAGTTTTGACAGTCAGCTCTACATCGTTTGGTGGTAGTCCGTTTTTGAAAATTTCTAAAATCCCGTTCCGCAAGTGAAGACCGATTTTGCTTCCCGTATCAGTGAAGTCGAAAAGAACTTTTTTAGTTACTTCACCGCACTCTTCAGCTTTCACTCGGCATTTGAGCAAATTGAATGTTGTATCGATGGGAGCCATTGCCATCATTTCTTGACGTAACATCTCAGGAGAGTCAGTTGATACTTCACCCATTTCTTCGAGAGCGGTGGTCATGTAGTAGTGATAGCCATTTATACTTTTCTGTGTATTTGCCAATTTCATTAGGCATTTCACTTTCAGCTCTTTAGCTTCAATATGACTTGGATCTAGCCGTACTACAGAACCAGACAATTCTAAACCCCATTGAAAATCGTTCTGATCGAGTGCTTTTTTAGCAGCGTTAAGGGCAGCTTCGGGGCCGCCGGCTAAATTGACCAAACGTTTTGCTTTTTCAATGGGTTCCAGAGGGGTCAAATCAAGCGGATCACCGGTAAACCAACCCATGTAGCCGTGAAATAAGCCTTTAACCGACCATGGTATATTCCCATAAACTTCTTTTAAAAATGGCGCAGTTTCTAGTGCTTTTGGCATCTTCAACTTTGGTGATATCTCTTCTGGATGCAAGCCATAGTTCATGAATCGAATAGTTTGATCATGAATAAATTGGATCAGGTCCCGATAAATAGTCATAACTTCCTGGATTTTGGCTTCTCCCTTCATGGGCGTAGTGTGACCAAAAACCAAGTACTCAGGTTTCAAGGAGCGCATATAATCTATCGATTCAATCCATGTTAAATAGGATCGGAATTCCGATCCCCGAATTGTGTAGAGATTTGGAAAAGTTTGGTAGAGATCGTCACCACAAAACAAGACCCGTTGTTTAGGTAGCCAGATTCCCAACTGATCCGTCGTTTCTCCTGGAATATGGATCAATGTCAGATCCATGCCTGAAATAAAAGTGAACGTTATATTCTGCATACGCGCATGAACTCTGGCTAAGCGATGAGTCATCTTCTACTGGCTCATCTTGTTCTAGCCTGTCTTAGCTCATATTACATATTGCCCTATCTAATTTGCATACGACTTTTCACGCTATATTGACACTCATCATCATCATATAATTAGACACACACGCACTCACACCTATCGTTAATTTCATCACACAGCCTTACGTTTCGATCCAGAGGCATCATAGAAACCTGTTGCGGTGTGCCGCAACAGGAAAAAAGTGAACGATGGAATCGAACTCCCTGGCATCAGTTTGTACCTCGAACGCACTACCGTCTAAGCCAACTAGCTTCCAACGGTCTTGGAATAACTGTGTTGTGAACCAATAAAACATTATCGTTGATTCTGTCGTGATAGTTTGAGGATTTGCGTGATCAAGCATTATTACTGAACAGAAATGTGATATTAAACTTAAAAACTTAAATTGCGAATATTCAAAAAATATTTTTTACAACAAAAAAGTTTTTTAATATATATGTTAACCTTAACATTGGCCGAAAACTTCAAACTGAGAATCAGATTTTTGCAGATAGACTGTTGTTAAAGATTTTTATCTATCGTTTATCATAGCCGAAATAGCTCGGTTGGGAGAGCGTTAGACTATAGATCTAAATGTCCTTGGTTCGATCCCGGGTTTCGGTCGCATTTTTTTGAATCAACATTACTGTTTTTAATAAATCATTTTGCAAATTTTAGGCACCGGCCCCAGGAAGGCTTACCGTATAACGAGATACCGCTGCACAACAGGTTTTAACTGACCTCTGGTCAGTTTACTTGAAAAAAAATGCTAAACGTTTATTGAAGCTTTTGCCGCAGATTGGGCTTGTTGCTTTTTATGTGCCCTTATCCTTTTTGACTGGTGGTTACGGTAAGTCGTTGCTAAATCTTAGAAATGTTTCTCACGGACAAAAGTACCTATTTTTCTAAAATTTGCCAGGCAAAACAGTTTGACTTTTTTGTTTTGGCCAATATCTTAGACCCCTCAAAAATTTATTGCAATAACTATTGACAGCCTACATATGTTATTGTATGCTGCATAGTGTACAAACGTTGACTGATCCAATACTAATTAATATATATTGTAGATATCTTGCCTTTTACTTCTTCGCTTGTTGGCTAGTTGGCGACTGAACTTTTGTTTTTCATGCAAAATACTCAGTTTAGCTCTGTAAAAACGTAAACGCTTCACAATACCTGCAATGTTAACTTTCATTTCCTGTTTGTCTACAATTCGGTTGGGTATGACAAAGCCACGGCCATGCCTGTGGGATAAATTACGAAACATCGGCAGGTTGAGGTCAAAATCGCTCAAAAGAGGACCAAACTGTCGAATGCCTCGACGATACATCGCTTTGTTGATGATTGACAAATCGAACATGACGTTTTGCATGTACTGTGTATGGGCCCACACCTCCACAGTTTTGTTGGTGTCAGGATATGCGTCAATAAAAGCCTAAAACATAAGGTTTAATTGAATTAAATTTACATTTACGTTCACTTTTGATGAACTTTTTAACTTTGTTGTTTCATTCATGCCGAACTCACAATCCTTTGACACATCTAAACGTATAAGATTTAGTACCTAAGTACATAACGAGTTGTCAACAGTGATTAACCTTTAATGCCCAGAGTAACACTAGCTAGACAGCCTCATTCTGACACCTTTTAGTTTTTTTGACGTTGCTCGAGCTACGTACATGGTGATGGTACAGAGATCGCAAGACCACCATTCGACAGAGAATTTAATGGTGAACAAAACATGATGAGTCGATTAAGGGTATAGGATTAAGGGATTAAGGGTTTTTTGAGTTATTGAAAATTGTCAAAGTTGAAAGTTTGTGAAACTTTTGCGCCATCGCCATGTACATCATCCCAGAGTATCAACACAGCAACTGTGTTCCTGTCATAGTTAAATGCTAGAAATAAACTACATTATCCGCTGTATCTGATGCACAAAAGGCAGACTGTCGCAGTTGCATTCAAATTTCATAATGTGGCCCTGAAAAATTACTACTTTTGCGATGAACAAGCCCAATCTGCGGCAAAATGTTCAGTAAGCATCAAACATGAACTTTTAAGTAAACTGACCAGAGGTCAGTTAAAATCTGTTGTGCAGCGGTATTTATGCGGTATACCTTAGTGAAGGTGGTGCCAAGAATGAGTAAAAACGGCTTTCCTTGAAAATGTTTTATGCCCTCAGGTGATCCGCTACTGCATAAAATTTTGCAAATAAGTTCTAGAGGAAGCTCCAATATATAATTTGCGAAACAAATTCTCAGAAACGGCAAACTTACAATAAATACAGTAATTCAAAAATAAAAATGCTTCCGAAACCCGGGATTGAACCACGGACTATCAGATATTAAGTCTGACGCTCTCACAACAGAGCTATTTCGGCCACGACTAGCCATGGATACAGTCTTCAAGCCTGTGTATTTGCATGAAATCATGTGCTGAATTATATATAGTTTTTTGCAGTTTTAAGGTTAACACATTATATATGATGTATTTTGTTGCACAGAATAGTTTTCTAAATTTCTGTCCTCGTATATATAATTCCGCAATTGATTCTGGGTAATGATTGCTGATCATACAATCCGAGACTAACTGTGAGAAAAAAAATCAATCTGATGCCAATAATTAGACTCCATGACTATCCAACTGTGTAACCCCGTTGGCTAAGATGGTAGTGCGTTCGATTTCAAATCTAGAGGCCGAGGGTTCGATTCTGTCCCTGATGTTCTTTTTTGCATTTCATGATTTCGATTGGCATTTCACAGCTAGTAACTGTTTTCGCCAGCCCTTGTAAATTAACACTGAACCATCTTAACTAAGGCAGAAAATGCTGCAAAACACATGTGACGCCCGCACTGTTGGAGTTAATCGGACGCTACACAAACGCACTGACAAAAGATGTCACACAAGCTCAGTGTTATTGTCCAAAATCAAAATTAAAGACCTGTTGTGCTGTGGCACAACAGGAACAAGTAAAAGTTTACTGCAAAAGTAGTTCAGTGAGTGAGAAGTTAGAAGGGTTAACGTTTGACAACATTAGGCCTGTTGCGCATTAAAAACTAATCGCAAACAAAAAGTACGTATTAATGAGAAAAGCTTGACACTCTTCATGTTTATGCCTTGGGACAGTCGTCCATGGTGAGGTCTGAGTGTCACAATTCCAGAGAAAATATCAAACGCGGCCATTTTATGTGGACAAAATTAAATGAAATCCTGTTGTTCATTTGCACAGATTTACTGCTTAGCCGTTCCAAACTCTCTCATACAAAAATGGATAAACACGCTCCAATTTAAAAGTAGAGAACCGCGTCTGTTGATTAAAGAGTTTCGTAACTCAGTTGCTGTATCTATATTCCAAAGGAAATAAAACGCGAAACAACACTGCGTTCATAAGCTACATGAGTACAGATTAGCGTTACATAGATGACAAAAAGTAAAACTCATAAAATTTGTTTTTAGTACTAGTTAAAAAAGCAACTATTGGGCAAAAAAATGTGCAAAAAACTGCCAATTAAAAGTTAAAAAATAAAGCCTGAATTTTAAAAAAGAGCCGAAACCTGTGACCGAACCAGGTACATTTAGATCTGTAGTCTAACGCTCTATCAACTAAGCTATTCCGGCTTGTACTTTCTTGACTTAGAGTCTGTAACTATTGATAACTTATAAATAGTATGTAGCGTGAGATAACATTTAGTTTGATGTGTCAACCTGATTTCCAGAGATAATCATTGGTAAACCATTATTTTTTTAAAACGTATAAAATTTTTGTGAAAAGGAAGTCTCGTGTCACAATGTGTGCTAAGTGATCATTGCTAAAAGCACGATTCCCCTGCACGCTTCCAATAAATTCAATATACCAGTTATTGATAGTGACAGTGACGAATCGGTGGCTCAGATAGTAGAGTTTCTGATTATTAATCTGATAACTGACGGTTCGATTCCTGCTCCGTTTTTTTTGAAGCTTCAATTTCATCAGTTTGAGATGGATTTAATGCACTGTTATTATATGTATATAACAGCTTATATAGGTAATGCATATACATGTTATTACAGTAGCAGTCTGATGACCGGCACATTACTACAGCAAAGATAAGAGCAAACACATGCACACAACACAAAAGGTAGGCATGCTGTCAGGTAAGTGTGTGTAATTTACAGATTCTGCAAATCCTATACAAACCAAGTATAAAGTACCTGTTGCGCTGTGGCGCAACAGAAAAAAAAGTCAAATTTGCACATTGCTAAATTCAGCATAGGCTTCGCTGTGTGTGCTAAATTCAGCATAGGCTTCGCTGTGTGGCAGCAATTGCCGGCCAATTGCAAAGACCTGCAATTCCCCATAAAAACAGTTCATTGAATCCTGTCACTAGAATAGACTAGTCAAGTTGCATAGCCCCAGATATGGTAGTTTGTCATGTGGTATCTTTCATGATCCTCTGGGCATGAAACGGTTAAATCCTGGTTTATATGTATTAGTCCTGAGTTATCCGTAGCTGCTCCTATTCGGAAGATTGCCCGTGTCACTTGTCATTATAAGAGCCCTTCAGCAGTAATTTCTATTTATACTAGCACAAGCACATTTATACTAGGTATGACTTCCAAGATGTGCTGAACTTAGCTTCAACGTTGACTCAAACCAACCTTTGCTCCTCCTATATGGTCAAAATGACCATGGGTGTAAATGATAGCTTTCAGTTGTTTGGATGTGATCTTTTTTATATCTAGGACAGTTTTGGCAGCAGTGTGTAAGCTTTCCATTGCATCGACGATAATCAAGCCCTCAGGCGCAATAATGATGCCGACGTTAGAAAAGCCGTGGTTAACTGTCACGTAAATGTTGTCAGTCACCTAAAAACACATGCTCAGGCTAGCAATACATGTCCATTACGCCTGTGAATGCTCGCTATTTGTAGTATATATCTTCATTGATTGACTCATGGTTTGGAACTTAGGTTTGAGATCAAGCCAGTAGGCTTAGGCCGACGCTTATGTTTAGGAAGCAACAGCCAATTATTCCTTTGCCAGTTACTCGCTCATATTTTCAAAGCGAGCGTTCACGGTAACTTGTTTGCAGTAAGAAATCCAGGTCATCATAGGAAGACATAGCTACCTATATCCTACAATTTTTCAGATAGAGTTACAGAAATACATGTGCGACTATTGCAGCAATAGCGACACAATTACTAAAAGATCACATGTGGCAGCAAAGTTTACCATAGTATAATTGTATAGTTTTGGTAATGAGTAGTACAGACTACAGACTATAGAGTTGTACAAATAGAACAAGATAGGTTGAATTTTCCATGAGTCCTTCAATGCTCCTTGAGACCAGTGGTCCGATAGTTTCTTATTGTTGCAATGTGGCAAGCAGAAATTGCCCCTACTTTTCTGATTTCTCTGGTCCCGAAAACTTTCTGGAGATACGCCTCCATTTCAGGCCTAGCATCCGTCACTGGTTTATAGGCCTGTATGCGTTGAAGAGAGGCGCGTCGCTCCAACCATCTGTAGCCAACGTAGGCCAACACGGCACACATGATTACCATAATCGAAATCCGGTGTTCAATCATGGCGACAGCTAAGTACCTGAAACCAAAAAACCCACCTTGGTGACCCCGTGACCTCACGGGGGGCCGGGTCACGTGAGCACGAAAAGTCTGAAAATCGGAAAATTCTGAAAGTTGTGTTCCCGAGGGTCCCCCCTTGGGTATTTTGGGGGTAAAAATGCATTTTTTGTAGTTTTTTACAAAGGTTCGTTTTTAGGGGTACTTAGGGCCCCTGAACACGAATCCGAAATCCATTTTCGCCTAGGACCCCTGTGGACCCCCCTGCGGCCCCCTCAGGGTACCCTGCCCCCTAGGGGTCCTAGGGATCAACTTTTGGAAATTGAGATTTTGGTGTCTCTGGGGGTAATTTGGGCCCCTGAACACGAATCTGAGGTCCATTTGTGTCTAGGACCTCCCTGGACCCCACTATGACCCCATCAGGGTACCCCCCCTACGGGGTCCAGGGGTCCTAGGGGTCAATTTTTCGAAATTGAGGTTTTGATGTTTCTAGGGGTAATTTGGCCCCCTGAACATGAATCCTGGGTCCATTTTTGCCTAGAACGCTCGTGGACCCCGCCAAGCCCCCCTCCCTAGGGTACCATGCCCCAGGGGGCCAAAGGGGTCAAATTTTTGAAATTGAGATTTTGATGTTTCTAGGGGTAATTTGAGCTCCTGAACACGATTAGAGGGTCCTCTACGTAGAATAGAGGGTCCTCTGCTTAGAATAGAGGGTCCTTTACCCACTGTCGGCAACCCGTTGTAGCCACTTACTAGTTTTTTTTCCTGTTAGCAAAAGTTTGTTACTCGTTTTTCTCTGGAGTTACTGGGGGGATTGGTCCCAAACTTTGGTGGGGGGACCCCCCCTATGAGTAGTTGTGCCCTCACTGGTGACCCCCTGACCCCACGGGGGGCCGGGTCACGTGACCCCCCAAAACAATGAGACACGAGGGGGGACCATTGTGAACTTGAAAATTTTTTTTCAAGGAGTTTGACAAAAACTTGTCTTTAGGGGTAGTTTTGGCCCCTGAACACGAGTCTGGGGTTATTTTTTACCCAAGACCCCCCTGGACCGCCCTATGACCCCCCCATGGTACCCCCCTAGTGGGCCCTCAGGGGTCAAATTTTTGAAATTGAGATTTTGGTGTTTTTAGAGGTAATTTGAGCCCCTGAACACAAATTCAAGGTTCGTTTTTGCCTATGACCCACGTGGACCCCTAGGACCCACTCAGGGTACCCCCCACCTAAGGGGTCAAATTTTCAAAATTGAAATTTTGGTGTTTTTGGGGGTAATTTGAGCCCCTGAACCCGAATCCAAGGTTAATTTTTGCCTAGGACCTCCCTGGACCCTCTACGGCCCCCTCAGGGTACCCCCCGCCTAGGGGGGCCTCAGGGGTCAAATTTTCGAATTTGGGATTTTGGTGTCTCTAGTGGTAATTTTAGCCCCTGAACACGAATCCAAGGTTTATTTTTGCCTAGGACCCCCCTGGACCCCCTTAAGGTACGCTCCCTAGGGGGCCCTCAGGGGTCAAATTTTTGAAATTGAGATTTTGGTGATTTTAGGGGTAATTTGAGCCCCTGAACACAAATTCAAGGTTCGTTTTTGCCTATGACCCACCTGGACCCCTAGGACCACACTCAGGGTACCCCCCTCCTAAGGGTTCAAATTTTCGAAACTGAAATTTCGGGGTTTATATATGTGGGTAATTTGGGTCGCTAAATATAAATTATCTGGTTTTTTACCGAAAATATACAATCTTTTGCCTATAATGGAGGGTCCTCTGCCTAGAATGGAGTGTCCTTTGCCTAGAATGGAGTGTCCTCTGCTTAGAATAGAGGATCTTCCACCTAGAATAGAGGGTCTTCTGCCTAGACTAGAGGATCCTTTACCGAGAATGGATGATTTTCTGACTAGAACACTAGGTTCTCTGCCTTCCGAGAATTTTCTGCTTAAAATAGAGGGTGTTCTACCCAGAATAGAGGGTGCTCTGCTTAGAATAGAGGGTCCTCTACCTAGAATAGAGGGTCGTCTGCCTAGAAAAGAGGGTCCTCTGCCTAGAATAGAGGGTCCCCTACCGGTCGGCAACCCGTTGTGGCCTACTGGCGATTTTTGTTATTTGTATTTTGCATTGTCTAACCGAATAAAATAAAATTTCTTTTGCAACAATTGATCTTAAAAGTTCACGACTATATTAGATTTATTGTCTGGCTAGTGGTTATAACGATTATGTTTTCGACTTCTTATCCAATGAATTTTTTAAATTAAATCGCGACCACAGTTCCTTGAAAATCATATTAACGAATGGCCATTATTAGGTCGATAATTAGTTTCTGTGGGACCGACTATAGGTAACTGTATAAAGTAAAAAAAAAATCTACTACAAAAAAATTAAAAAATCTGACAAAAACCGTTTTCAGGAGTCAACTTGGAGATTTTTCTTCATAAAACCGAATGTCAAGCTGATTTTTACTGACAGACTCTGTGAATACCAAATATGAAGGGCATTTGTGCGCATTTTTTGTAACTGAATTCCTAAAAACAAAATTATTGACCCAACGGTCTAGGTTTCGTTTATTTTTACTTGGATTTCAATTATATATCAATTAATTATAGCAAGAGTACATAATAATAGTCCTATTATGTAATTTTGATTAGCATAAGGTTGCATGTAACATAACAATTCATAATCAGCAAAAAAATAGAAAAGTATAAATAATAATTGATAAAAACAGCTGAATTAAAAGAAAAACAATTTCTTTCAAACAAAAAGTGCAAAGCAGTCTAATATAACCCATTCCGCAACTTAAACTACTGTACCAAAGTATAAGTTAAACTACAGTCTTGAAGAAAATTATGTATTAGGCTGCAAAGTAAATTATAAAACAAATGTTGCAGTGTACTACAGAAGAACTGTGCAAACTAGTTTCGACGGTAAGTTAAACTCGTGCCGTTTTGGACTTAGTTCAGTTGAAGTCATGTCAAAATATGCATGGATGAAATGAGTTAGACCCGGCACATACTTCGTGTTCGTGCCTTTGTAGTAATTCTGTCATTTGTAGTTTGTGCTTTTTTGGTTTGTGCCATTTTGTATTTTCTGTTTTGCGTTTTTTTATGTCTCGTGTTCTCTGTTTCATAAATAGTTTTGTTTTACTGTTTTTTGTGCTTTGTGGTTTATTTGATGTTTTGTAACTTCAAGGTCATACCTTTGGGTTTTTGTTTAACCGTGCTTTCATAAATTGTTATTCCCGGCACATGCTCGTGATTTGTGTTTTTGTTTTGCGTGTTTGTGCTTTTGATTTGACTTTGATGTTTTCAAGTTACATCATGTTTGTTTAACATCTTCTTAACAAAATGTTATTTTTTATCACTGTTTATCGCTGTCTATTGCTGTTTATAAACTGTTTAGTTTTTTATCACTGTTTATTACTGTTTGTCTCTGTTGATCACTGTTTAAGGTTTTTATCACAATTTTGTTACCACGTCAACGATCATTCATTCCATATGAGTTAACACATTCAATAGAATTTATGCAAGAATAAATTTGAGTGCCAATTTCAGAAAGGGTTATGAATTTTTCACGAGCTGTTTGGTTTCACAAGTCGGCTTCACTAGAAGTTGGAATTACATTTTCTTGAAGTGTTATTGTTTACTGTAAAACAATACTGTCGCCCTTCAGTAAATATAAATCGTGTAAATTTGATTTGAGACAGTCTTATTTCTGGTGGGCCTCAGCCAAACAAGTTTTTAATTTTGGTGCTATACTGTTAGCGTTCGAGTGCTTGTAGGTTGCTATGTAGGTCTTTTGTAGCAAAATAACTTTTTTATTGAATAAAGAGTCTCATTTTATGTTGATTGAAAGACAAAAAAATTTTGTTTTCGACTAACATTCCTAAAGCCGTCCAATTTTAGAAATTAATCTTTATTAACTTTTAGTCTAGCAAAACTGTATATATGTAATGTATAGGGCTGCTTGTCTCGATAGGTCAAATCTGAGGGGGGCTTGTCTCGAAATCGCAAATCTGGGGGGCTTTTCCCCCACGTGTATTTGTGGCCATATGTCTGGTAACTGTCATAAGTCACTGTTAATATGCCAGTATAATCCAATCCAATCCATTCATGGTCGGCTAGGTATGCCTTTGTACAGTGTCTGGAGCAGTCTGCCACGTTTTGAGTGAAAACAGTCAGTAGTTTTGAGTAAAACCACTATTATTCCTGTTGGGCCACAGCCCAACAGGTCTTTAATTTTGATTCTGGTATCTTAACACAGTTCTAGCGTTAAAATGTTAACGTGCGGAGTGTGTTGTACACGTCTTCTACCGTTGCTTTGCATCTGTCACAATAAAATGCCTGTTAATATTCAGTTAGTTGCTGTTTTGCGGTTGCTGAGAAAGTAATTTGAAAATGTAAAAGTGTGACGAAAAGGTATCAACTAGGAATCGACGATGTCACCTCAGGTTTACAAACCTAACAACCTAACCACTCGACCACAGGGATCCATAAATAGCCGATGCTTCACTAAGTAGTATTCATAACTCTATTTGATACATCATTCTATTAGTGCAATACATTACCCACTGCCTGCTTTCAAACGGAACAACAGAAAAACCAAAATTTGCTGAATATCATTTCATTACTAAACAAAAATAAGAACAACAAGAATGAACAGAAATCAATGATGTTCGGTGATCAATCTGTACTTACTTTGCACCTTCCATGTTCCAATTTTGCAGTTTAACTGGCTGCAAAAGGAGAAGTTATTTATGGGAAATATGTAAATTGAGAAAGTACACTTTCGCTGGCCCAACAGGTTTACGATGGCCTCTGGCCAATGTACTTAAAAGTGTATGCTTGATACTTACTGAATTCTTTTGCCGAAAGCTTAGCTTGTTTTTTCTATATCTAGATTTGTAGACTATGCACCCCAATAATACTATGTTTCAACTTTTGCATTCAGGTGGCAAGCCAGGAATAAGCGCTAAATTATGCTACTGACTTATATATTTTAGCTCACTGACTGACTATTGAGTAATTGACACTAAGGGCCATACATGTAACGGGGTCAAAATTTAGGGGGACCCTCCCCCCCAGATCGACCAAAAATACCCTAAATTTTGCAAAATTTTGTAAAAATTTCGCAAAAAAGTGCCATTTTTTCAAAATTTTGCCCAAATTTTGGGGAACCTCCCGGGGGTCCTCCATTTTTTTTTTTGGGGGGGGTCCCCCCCCATCCCCCCCCTCATACATGTATGCTAAGGGCCCATTCCTTTACCAGATGAAAGGGTTAATTTTTATCGGACTAAACGGTTTAAAAATTAAGCTTAAAAATGCCATTCCAAAACCTCCGGATTAAACGGACTTAACTTTTAACCCGCTGCTTTTTAATCGGAGTAAACGGACTTAACAATACACGCTAATGTTAAGCGTTTAGTCCACTGGTAGTTTTGGAATGGGTTCAGATTAAAATTAAGCCGCTGACTTATTTTAACTCGTTCAGTCCGTTTAGTCCGATTTGTCATTCCAAAACCTCGGACTGAAATAAGTCCAGTCAGGTAAAGGAATAGACCCTAAGATTTCAGTTTCGTTTTTTACAATGTTTAGGTAATCCCAGAGTTCGAATTTGTATTTGCACAAATTAACTCACTGCGAACTTATAACTAAGAGGTTGACCCTGCCAACAATAGTAAACTGGTAAAAAGGTGATTTTAATAAGGCTTCTTAATAAGACAAACGAAGGAATGCACCGTAGTTTGGTTGTACTTTGCTAGCCGTCAAAGGTTGGCAGCTACATAAAGAAAACAAAAACTAAAAAATCAAAACAATTAAAGTAAATGAAAACAAAAACGGTCAACTGAAGAGAACATACCCTTTGAAGTAAACACTACATAATTGTATCCGTTTCATCGATTTCGCTTAATTTTTGTTAATTTAGTTTTTGGCTAAGTTTATAATTTTACTAAAATATTGTGTTTTAGGTTACCAAAGTGTTTACTAAACTGTATGCTACAATTGATAAAATATTGTGCAAATGAACTGCAGTATAATCTATTTTGTTCTTGATAAACCATGAAATTAATGAAATGAGAGTTGCATCTCGCAACAACCTAATTATTCAAATCTGCCAAAAACAATCAATCTCATTAGTTTAAGTTTAAATTTCAAGCTTGGTCTGGCGTGATTTTACACGACTTGTTGACAATTTTTTGGCTAAATCTGTTTTGTTCTTTGAAAGCAGTTGCCGAAAAAGGCTAGCCGACTGAAACTAGATTAAACTCAAACAAAACAGCAGTGAATTGAAGCATACGTTTAGAAGACGTTGCCATATAGATATATATTCCGCAGATACTTGACTGTTTTTAGCAGCTGAAGCGTTCTTGCTGAAATTTACGGTATGTGAGAAGAGGTTTTCACTCGGTTTGTGTTTGCCAACTTTTTTCAGTTATTTTTACACCACAGCAGTAGGCAAGGCTAATATTATAATATTTCTTTCCTCAAACTATAATAGATCAGTCGGGTAAGCGTTCTGCAACGAAGCCAAAGGGCAAAGGTCAAAGACTATAAAATATGTAGTCTGACCAAAAAATTAAGCAGTGAATTTTGAATGCTATTGTCTGACCAAAAATGTAGGTATGTATCGAAGTTAATTCCCTCATAGCAACATAGCTGTTTGAGGTAACTCGCATAATGTACATATCATTCAAAAACATTTTTTATGGATATTTTCATTGATATATACAATATATAATATATACATTATTGGGATTAGCTTAAACAGCTAAGTTGCTATGAGATAATTAATTTCGATACATACCTACAATTTCCGTCAGACAAAGCATTCAAAACTCGCTGTTGAATTTACGACTATTATTTTTTTAATGATTAATTTTACTTTTATTTTTACTAATATATACAGGAATTATATATATGTAGGAATTAAATAGTTTTCAATTTGGAATTTCTGCAATGCATGTACAGTTCAATGATCTGAGCATAGCCCATTCATCTGAATAAACTATTTTCTTATATCGTGATCGAGCAACACCAGAAAATATGTCATAAAACGTGATTATTTATCTTTAATGACAATATAGGTGTTATCAAGAGTACTTAAAAAGGAGCAATCACGTAGTGAAAGATTCTGCGGGAGCTCGATTTGCGATTCCTGGTAAGAACCAAGCCATGTGGAAGCAGACCAGCTCCCTCCGATCTAACTTACGTAAACGAGAAAGTCCACTTGGGTTTAGCTTTCAGCTTCGAAACATAAAAGAAGTAATTAGTATTTAGGGTAGCCACTGAACTTTGTAGACAATAGACTATTTGACGACGAAACAAATATAAATAAAAGCAAGATTACGTGTGTAGTAGGCTAACCAAATTATAATAATGTTACATAGTTTCATGTATTTGTGTTTTAATCATTTTAGCCTAATAACTCTTTGAAATATAAGGGTTTTTTGCGTGTTTACTGACCAAAGCTAGATCCAGATTTGTCTAGATTTACACAGAAGTAATTTAGGCAATTAACAATCCAACCAGTATATGATTCCCGCGCTGAAACCATTTGCACTTGTTTACTTCGTTTCCTGTGATCAGTACTTGGAACTGTCACAGTTACGGTGTCACAGGAAAATCCGCCCCCGGACACATTTTCCTAGAAAAATCCGCCCCCCGGACACATTTTCCTAGGAAAATCCGTCCCCCCGGACAAATTTTCCTAGGAAAATTTGTCCCCCCTTAGGAAAGTCCGCCCCCCCCTAAACGGCCTTACTTAACGATATTGTGATGGTTTTCATTGTATACCTGACAATAATCATGTTATTATATAACAGTTACGAATACATTACGCTATAGTTGCTAAAGTTGTAAAAAATGTTGACTAAATTTGGTGTGGTGTTGAACACTTTTACCAAAATGCTAACAATTTTCGTCTTTTTTCGTTTTTTACAATTATATTTTTTCTGTGCACATTTTCAGCAACATTTCTTCAGAAAGCTGTACATAGCTAACTTTGTTCAAAAAATGTTCGAGGAAATAAAATTGTTCATATTTTTTAAAAAAATTGCTTTTTTACATGTACATATTCTTTTTGGACAAACGTTCGTCTTTTTGGACCAAGCTTCGTCTTTTAGGACAAACCTTGGTCCTTTTGGACTAAGCTTCGTCTTTTTCTGGTAACGAATGTTCGTTACCAGTAACGAATTGGAAACTTTTTTTGCAATGTACTGTGTTTCACATTCCCGCTCCCCACCAGATTGGCGTTTTTGAAAAATTCGCGTACATACAGTACGTGTACGGAGGCGTACTTTGCAGCCGCCCCCTTTGCGAAATCTTGGATACGCCACTGGCACTGCATATGTACGTAGCACCCCCTCCCATCTTCTGGTTGCTGCACATGTATGGTATCCACCGCCCCCCCTCAGAGGAGTTGGCAGCCTCCCCCTCACACAGCAGGCATCCCCCGAAGCGAATTAAAAATTATGCATAGAAATGTGAAACTAAATGTAAAAAAAGCAAGTTTTTAAAAAAATTTTAATGTAAAAAAAAAATTTATTTGGTCAAACAATTTTTTGAAAAAGTTAGCTAATTAGCGTACATAATGCATTCGTAAATGGTATATAATAACCAATATTGTAAAGTATACAATGAAAACCATCAAAATATCGTAAGTCACGCAATTTAGGGGGGGGCGGATTTTCCTAAGGGGGGACAAATTTTCCTAGGAAAATTTGTCCGGGGGGACGGATTTTCCTAGGAAAATGTGTCCGGGGGGCGGATTTTCCTGGGGGCGGATTTTCCTGTGACAACTGTACGTAGCTTGAATGGCTTTTGTATAGAATTTAGACGTAGATCATGCACTTTCGGATTTTTATTTGAGCAGCAACAGTTTATCACATCGCTTTCATTGCAATTATCAGATGTACCGTTACAAATATAAAAATCAAGTTCAAGTAATTTGTGTAGCTATTTTGCCTATATGTGTACATAGTTCCAAGCGAAGGTGCTTAGTCAGAAAAATTTGCTACCCGAATAGTAAAGTCAAAAGACGCCTTCTAGCTTAAGATATTCTAATTTGTCTTGGATCGAGACCTCTTTCAACTCAACTTTCAACTCTCAACTCAACTTTATAATACCCGTTAAATCCTTTAAATCCATTTAGTTCACTGTTGGTTTTGGACTGGTTTGAGCTAAAACTGAGCAACTGACCTGTTGTAACTCGGTTTGCTCGATATCCATTCCTAAGCCTAAAAAAGATTGGACTGTTGAGAAACTTAAACTGTTTTTTCATTAGAAAACACTACTTTTTAGACAAAGTCCATAACTGAAAGCCAATGTAACATATGTACAAAAATATTTGTGTATGCCAACTGCTATTCTAGTTTAGTTCTTGCATTTCAGGCATTGTCATTTTATGGTAGTAGGTACAGTATGGCTTGGAAAGCAATGAACATTGTTCTTTTTCGACTGTAATTAACAAACATTTCATAACAGGAAATTGACTGAATTTCCGAGGTGGCAAGCTGAGAAGCAGCCTTTTTCTTGAGCAAATAACTCAGTGCCTTGTGAATGACAGATTGGCAGGAAAAACGAGCGGATGAACTAGAAATCTGATTTTTCTACTTTGGCTGCTTGAGTTGAATTGAAATGGCTTGAGTTTACCGCGTTTAAAATTACTTCGTCTTTTCCATATATTTTTGAAAAAGATACCTAGGTTAGAATTTCTGGAAGTATCACGCAAGGTGTTCTCCTCCAAGCAAATTTTCTTACAAATTTTAACCTGTTTTACCTGTTTTCGAAAGTTTCAAATTGTCTTCGTGTCTGTCAGATAAAATTTCAATAATCATAGGCACAACAAACGACATTTTTATTTCCCTAAAATACGTTTTTCGCGACGATGGTGATTTTTAGCTAGATAGCGCGTATCAGACCGGCCAGGCGCTTTTCAAAGTCCTTACTCCAGAATTTAAAAGTATAAGAAAGTTTGCAGCTACTGTAAATAAACGAGTTAGATAAATATGTAAGGTAAATAAAACTACAGAAACGTTAAAAAACCAATTTTGTGCTAATTCTTTACTGATAATTTTTTGCGTACACAAAATCTTAATTTTTTTGCGCAGCTGGTTAATTTATTATTTTCTCACGCAAACTTACTTCAGGGTTATTGTTAGTGGTCCAAGCTATATGTTGAAAGTTTTAGGTAAATTGTCAGGCTTACTCATAATCTATGTAATTGATTCCTGTATAATTGGTTATATACAATGTGTGTTTAGTGTGAATATTTTAAAAAGCTGCTTGCTTTTTTGTCTAGGATACAGGTGTATCATAAAGATTTACAGTTTGCTGTAATCACGTTGGTTAGAAGCCTCGCCAGCAACATATAAGAGCTGCGTGCAAACAAATCGCTTCTAAAAGCATCTGTTCATAAATCAAAAGCATAATTTTAAACCGATGTGGATTTGTTCGATACAGCCGACTGATTTAATGATTAGATATAGTAAAATAGTGTTTACATCTATAGTAAAATAGTGTTTATATCCTATTATAGGTTTGGCGTATCGCGCCAAACCTGAATAGTTAAGCCCGGTTCATACTCGCCTTTGTCCTTGTCCATATCGTTTGGCCGTTGAACAATCGCAAGAAAACTACCTATACAAATGACCCATTTTTTCTTGGAAACAAAGTATTGATAAAGTCCGGCTTGCATGCAAAAAATTAGACGAAACAATTTTGTCAAAGCTTCGTAAAAGCTGACAGAAATTCGTCGTCCCTGTGTTCTTAAGGACAAATATGAACCGGGTTTTAGAAATAAAGTACATAGGTAGAATATGGAATGTGTAGGCCAAGAATGAGTCAACCTAAGTATATAAATTCATCTAGCATAAAATTAGAGACTTCACTCCACTATCCTATCAGTTCTGATATCATGTGTTGAATAGAAAGAGGAGGCCCCACTATAAGAGAAGGGGGGGGGGGGGGGCCGGGCCCCCCGTTGGTGCTGCTCCCTCCCCGCCCCCGAGTCTCTGCCCTATCAGTTCTGATAGAGCCATGAATAACGTTGATCAGCCCTATTTTATTTTTTGTGAAAGATCAAGAATTTTTCATATTTATAAACAAACTATCAGATGTGAGTTCTCAAAAGATAAGTATCTGTCTTTCAGAAAGTTTTGAGTGCGTAGATAGAAATGAATTGTTAAACAACCTCTGAGCTCTTAAATGAAACTATTTCCCCATCCCACGTCATAAGCAGCCCTCACATATAACCGTCGGCGCAGGAACGGTAGTATAGCTGCATACAGTACAAAAAAGTTCCCTGTTCGTCGGCGTAGACAGCTTCATCCGTCGCGAAAAGTGACCAAGGTTGGCCGGAAATTGACGAACAAAAAAATTTTCAAAAAGTGGTCTAAAACTCATTTTCAATGTAAAAAAGTGAAAAATTGAAATTTTTTTGTTCGTTACTTTCCGGCCACCGTACGCCGACGAACGCCGAGCCGTTCGCAGTAGAATGATTACTACAATGATTTCTTTTAAACTGTGGCATTCATGATATATTTTTTAGTACAAAGCTTCACATACATTTTCATCATTTAAGGGGGTAGTGTCGCGAAAGCACTGAAAGCAGTCATCTTTGAATGTCTGTGAAACTTGTTCAATAACTTTTTAGACATTGTTTTTTTTTATATTTTCAAAAGATATACTAAGATAAAAATTTTGCCAAATTTCAGCGAAATTGGTGCAGGATACAGTTTGCAATGAAGCCGAAAAGTCGGAAAAATGACGAAACCTATTCACATTCGATAAATTCGTCACAATTATCGTTCTATTTGTTTAACTCGTTTACACAGACTAAAAGCACAAATGTTGTAGGTAGTTTATGCACACAAAATTTAGTGCGAACTAGGCTTCAGCGGCTGTGAAGTAATACTCGTTTGAGTTGTGAAGCAGTACGTAAACTGTGTACTAAACAGCAATGATAATAAATTGTGCAAAATCTAGACGCTCATTTTAAATTCAAAAGAAAAACGTGCCTTCATTTTTCTTTTCTCTTATTTGTGGCATAAACTTGTGCGTCGATACATTAAGTATTCTTCACAAGCTGGCCAATCTGATATCTTGCTTGTTTTGCTGATCTTTTACGTCCCTATTGTGTGATGTCTGGCTTACAGATGGTCCAAGATATTAGGCGATATTGGTAGTCTAGTATTGGCAGTAATTATTTAACACCATACAGCGTTGGACTAGTTTCTCAGTGACCGTACTACTTCGAAGCAAAAAGCTGTTTGTTTGCAACCTAAGAGCAAAACTTAGTGACCTTAAGTTTATGTCATCAACAACGTAATGGAAAACGTTGCAAACTTTTCGTAATGTATAAAGATTTTTGTTTTGAAGGAGATTTTTGACAAAGTTAAAATTAATTTTAAAATAAGCAGAAATAGACCCGCACAAAATTTTCATTGCGATATGTACATGTACAATTGTAGGATTGTAGTTTTATGAAACCGGACCCGGTTTTCGTCCGATGTGTACATACCTAAATTAACAATTTTCAACTAACAAGTTACATATTTCTATCAAACACATAAACTGAATCATCGCAGGAATGATTCTTTTGAAAAGCTAATCCGTTCTTAATTATTAGTTGATCACTATTATTCTTACTTGATAAAAAAATTAGGTATTATTACATTGAAAGCTTCGATAGTATTGTAGAAATATATTCAATTACTAATATCAGAAGTTTTAATGGAAACAGCTTGGCTTTTCCGATTAATATGAATCATTGTAATAATACTTAGAAGTGAATCCCAATTATAGGATTATCATCAAGAATTATCCAGTACGGATACGCCCATTTTCCTGACAGTTTTGGTTGTTGCATGACACTAATTTTTAATCGCTTTTGTTATATGTTTTACAGCTGGTTTTACTTTTTGTCTTCACTGTAGTCGAACATTTCGTCTTTTGTAAATTTCAAAGAAACTTGGTATAGCATAATTTTTACAATAAAATTAAAATTTTTAGCTGCAAATGGGAAGAACAAAAAACATTTCAAATTCAAAATTCTAAATCAAAAAACAACAAACTATTTCAAATTGCAAACATCACTGTACCAACTTTTGAAAGCTTCCGGGTCCTTTCAAAAATTGAGTTGCAATATCGTTTTCTTGAAAAAAGCTATAAATAATAAGTGCAGCTGACATCCCATATTACACATACCTTAATGTAATTCTTCATTTTTGAATGCAGATTATTAAACTGAAGTTACATAGAAGGCTTCATTAGTCGTCACTAACTTTATTCAGACTTCACGGACAGCTGACTTGACTCCTCACCTCTATATGTTTACACGTTTTATTTATATATTTATGTGCTTTAGATATCTTTTTACAGGTACTAGGGTACTAGGCACCGGGTAAATTCGGATTGAAACTGGAAGCTCTGAAATCAAGACATGTTTCGGTTTGAGGCTTTAAGGGTATCTGAAATCTAGATGTTGAGGCGCTTATTTCGGACAGAGCATTGTTCCAACGGCTTAGCTAGAATAAAGAAAAGTGCCGTACTCTTTCCTATTATCAAGAGTACATAATAGCGTCTCACTCTATGTAGAGTGAGACGCTATTATGTACTCTTCCCTATTATATATTTTGCTAATTCGATTTTAACATATGAGATATCGCGATTTACAAAGCATATTGTGACAATATTTATGCTAATTTTTCAAGTAAACATGATAGTTTTAATTAGTTTCTTATTTATTTCCTTCTTAAATATATTTCATACTTTTGAATGTTTCAACATTTCATTAGTGCTCCTACTGCTTGATTCCGGAAACATAGGTTAAACAGAAATACAAGAAGCTAAGCAAACTTGATCATCCTCGATTGAGTCAAAAATGTTGAGCTGAACTAATTTCTGCATTTTCAGTTACCTAAGTTTACCTTCGTTGGAACATTACTTGAAAAGTATACCGAACAGCCGCTGTACTTGATAATTTATCCATTAAGTACTTTTAATTTTTTTCCAGTTCCGAATATCTAACGAGCATTTACTTGACGGAGACTTTCTCCTCAAAAAATGCATTAGTGCAGTAATTTAATTCAGTCCTGATTTTTACTTAAACAAATTAACCTCAAGATTTTGACGCCGTTATTCAAAAAAGCCTTGCCTTCTGTGATACTACATATCTTATTTGGTTAGTTACAGTTAAGTTTAAATTACTTTTATTCTTATACATAGGATTAAGACTTACTCTACCGCTACAGATTTGAAACACACGTCACTGATAATACAGTTTAATTTTAAATTGGTTTTAATTTTATTTTAGCAATAATGTCATCTTATAGGATTATTGCTCACTCAACCGTTTTAGATTAAAATCAACCGTCACACAGACCGTTTTTAGCCTTATAATTAAGGCATCTCATGCCAAAATTAGGATCATACAAATATCTTACAAATTCGAAAAAGTCAAATTAGAAGTAAGTCAGTATTTTGAATTTGAAGCCAGAACAAAAATTATACCTCATTATACAAAATCCAAAAAACATCGAAGTATCGAAAGGTTTGGTTTATGGTGTCGTTCAGTGTCAACGATTTATCGCATGATTCGATAGCGCCATGGACATAATCGAAAAAAGCAAAAAAAATAATCAAAAACGCAAAATCGTAGAAAATTTCACGCAGTCATTGACTTAGCATACGTGCACATATTGAACATTAAGGTTCAAGTTTGCGAGCTACACTGTAATGCACCCTTCTTTTGTCCCACAAGTTCTTTAATAGTCAGAAAGACCGTGTAATTTTCCATCGCAAACGCTGTCAGCAACTACGCCCAAACTGAGAAGTTGTCGCTAAGTAGTGTTTCGGGGTAAATGTTTTTATCAATACCTTTGTGACATTACATTCACTCTTACATACCTGCCGCGAACTTGAACACAAGCTAATGATAATCCTGCATAACTCGAACAAGATATTCGACGTTTTGTCAAAATGGCAGTTCGACTTTGATTAATCTGAATGAGGGGAGGGCATTGTGAAAATGCTATCTTTCACTCCAAATAAAACTACACTTTTCACTAGTGCGTGACTTGCCGAAACCTCGCGTAAGATCCGTCGTTGAGAAAAGTATTAGAAAAGACTCTGTCAAGCTAGCTTTCTGATGATGTGAAAAATTAAAATCTATATAAGTGCGTATCAGTAGCTTGTGTTGTGGATAGAAACAGGTTGGCCTAGTCTGTGGAGCAATAAAGTCATTAATCCAGTAAACCCGGCAGAGATGTATCCTTTTTTCACACACCTAGGCATATTCAAAGTTAAAAAATGAGTTTGAAGAATAAAAAGAGATAATGGTCGCAGAATGTCCGCGGTGGCCAAGCTTGGGTGCAGAACAGTGGCTTATGTACTCTTCTTATTATGGACTCTCCTTATTATGGTGCTATGTATATGGCGCGTAGCAAAAAACGCAATGACATTTTAAATAACTTGCTCTGTTAGCTGTTTGGAACAATAAATGCCTCCAAAGGGAAACAGACACAATCATTTATCATACCACACTGCTTCTTAAAACCAACTTTGAAACTGACTTGTTTTCTTACGTGACAACTGATTAATTGCTTTAATTTCAGAAAAAGCTAATTTAAAGAAGAAAACTTTCGATCAAATATTATACCGCATTTAATCCAAATAAAAAAACACGACATAAAATCAGTGTAGTTTTTTTCAACACATTACTTAAGTTTACCAATACGAATAAGTTTCAACCAATGCTTTTGATTGATCGATTTGTTAAATAATTATCCCAATTTAACTATTAGCAGTTTCGAGGTTATTTTTTGACAAACAGTTGTGCCTGTTAAAAGCTTCAACTGATTGTTTGGTCTATTTATTTAAAAGTCACCTCTAAAGTCTGACAGCAAAGTTAGCATAAATTAATTTTTTGCTTATTGCTGAAAAATGGTAATAAGAAAATTGCCCTAAAAATTATCTCGTAATTCCCAGGGGGAGTAGATTTCTGTAGTAACCATCACATGTCAATCTGTCAAAAAAGTTACTATTCGCCCACAAAATTCAAAAATATTATTTATGATATTTCAGTTGTGAATTTATAGCACTAATATTGATAACATTTTTAATATTTCTACAGCATGCCAGTGTCACCTGGTATGGTTTTGGTTTTGTAATGCTCATAGTTTGATTAAAAGCTGTTTTATTTGTCCAGCAGTCTGCCAATAATCGTTCAAGCTGATATGCCTGTTTTCGATGTATAAAGCCGCATTACTGGCTTTAATTTTTTATTAATAAAAGCATTCCCGTCGGCAGAAACATCAACGCCAACGTTTTTTGTTGTTACTTTAAATTAATTATTTTTATGGTAGAAAATAGAATAATTTATGTCATTTTGAGGTTTAACACTGTTTTTTCACTTTCGAGATAGTAGCCGGCTTTGGTTGACTTTTCAGACAATATTTTAGATATTGCAATTATACTAAAATTTTTAAAAACGTTCAGTCGTTGCTGTTAATTGTCATAGAATGTAGAGAAGAATATGTTTAAGTTAAACAGTAAAAGTTACCATAAGACATTTAATATTTTTACTTCCTGTTAAAATATCTTACCTATATGTCACTACCTGCTTAGTGTAAAATACCTACTAAAGAAATAATGCATGAGCAAAGTTTTCCACAGTGTTTTTTGCTGCTTTTGGTCACTGACAGTCTATTTTTAAAAAATTCACCCGATAGCTGGAAGTAAGCCCTCTAATCCCAAGTGTATTAAACACGATTATAAAAAGGTACTGGGCCGAGCAAAAAGCCAATGTTTGTACGGCTGTCTAGGATAGCTAAATGAATAGAAAAATTGAACTCATAAGACGTATGTAGTGCATGCTCCATTGAAGTACGCCCAAATATACCCAGAAAAATGTCATTTTGCCAATTTTTGGACTTGTTGGGTTTCCCTTAGAGCATATATTTAGTTGGCAGCTATGCTGACATTCCTCGCAATATATTATTTTAGATTTCAGCGCATTACTATTCATTTTTTTGCGTACTAATAAAATTAGTTTTAATGAAGTGGGCGAAAGTACTCTAAGACTGGCCATTAAGACTACTTTTTTGCCACGACATAAGGGCGAAATTCAAAGGGACGAGTACGAGTGATTAAAAGGATAAACCATTTGTCCAATCACATATGTACATAACATTCTTAAGCAAAAGTAATCATCACCATCAGAGCTTAATAATAGTAGGTATATGAGTTGATTGGTTCTTATACCTAACTGAGTTTTTTGATGTTGCATTCTAAGAGTCCAGTTTAATATACAATTAACAGCTCTAATGGAGTGACTTCAGTACCATGTCGTGCAATAAATTGAGAGACAGTGGGCTTGTCCATGTCCTTATACAATTAAGAGTGGGATGCAAACTAAACTAGTTAGCTTTTTTGTTCCAATCGGTCACAAGGGTTTTGCTGGAAATGTCTCATTTAGAAATAATAGCGAAATGGTCCAACTCACAGAGTGTCTCCCCCATTTTCTGCTAAGTTGACAAAACAAAACTCCAATGTCATTCATCAAATGCCGAAAAGTTGGCCATTTTGCGTTGAAGCATTTGCTTTTAGAATCATTCTGACTTTAACGTTTTATAATCGAAACCGTGGTGTTTTCACGCTTTTATTTTATTTTTCTGCTGCAATTCGGGTGCTTTATGTCATTTCCAGTTTTTTATCAAAAACCAGTACCACCTGTCTTCAGCTTTATTTGAACAATTACGTTTTTATTACGTCAAAAAGACTTTGCCTTCGTTCGCTTATTTATTTAGTCTGTCTTACTTTTGCTTTCTTACTTTTTTAATCAACTATTTCGACATTAAAATTGCGATTTGACATTAAGTTAATCAAGCTTAGTAACATGCTATGTATATAATTGTAACTTTTGTATCTTAGTTTTTATCCATGGCCCAATTTTATAAAGATTTCAACGGCCCGTTGATCTCAACGGGCCGTTGAAAGTTCTCCGTTGAAAACATTTCAATTTTATAAAGACTAAAAATCCTCCGTTGAGCTCAACGGCGCCGTTGAACTAGCCGGAGCCGTTGAGCTCAACGGAGCCGTTGAAATTGTTTATAAAATTGGCTGATATTTCAACGGCTCCGTTGAGCTCAACGGCGCCGTTGAGTTCAACGGCCGTTGAAATTTTTATAAAATTGGGCCCATATCTCAAACTTACAATTTGCCAGCAAAAAAATAAACTATGATTTTGTACGGTAAGATCACAACTGAAAATTCATTGAATAAAAAATTTTCGGTATGAGTTGACAAAGTTTGGTTAGCTGATAAATTTTAGTTTCAATTGCAAAAATTTAATTTTAAATTCACATACAAAATAATTTAGTTAAATTCTGACTTGCATCATAATTTCAGAATGTGAAGTGTACTGCGTGCGGCTTCAGCCATTATATACATGTTTTATTATGGAGGTTTAGGTTTGGTAGCTTTTTCTGCATAATTTGCTTCTGTTTTTCTACTGTAGCTTGAATGTCTAAAATGTAGCAAAAAATAAAGAAATAGCATGGATCCTCAAAGCTTGCAGTAGATCTGCTCAGAAAAAACATTCACTTCCATAGGTAAGCACTACATACCTTAAGTAGTTCACGATTATGAAGAGTACGCAACAGTATTTCACTAATACAGAAGTCTGTCTCGTTGGCCAACTTCTGTAAGAGTGAGACACTAGTATGTACTCTTGCTATTATAGATACATATTACGTGACTAGAAGATAGATGTCTATTCATTACATTACATGTCAATCCATTACACAAATTTTAAAGTTTACGCCATTTAGTTGATTATATTTCAAAAACAACTTAAAAAGTTTGGCAATTTGGTGACTAGATTTTTGTGGTCTGATTTTGTCTCGTGCAAATAGATTGTTTATTTATCTTGCACCTTTTATAATTTTAAGCGTTAAATTTTTTTGTAAATAAGCCAATTTTTAGTCAAACTAAATTACACCATAATTTTTTGACAACAACACAGCAAGATTAATTGGTGGCTTAAAAAGTTTAAATTTAATTTTACAAATTTGATTATCTGCTTAAACTGGTCTGCCATTGTTCAAAAAAACTTGCTTTGGGTAATTATTTGTTACCTTTTTAATGAGAAACAGAAAACAGCAGAAGGTAATACATTTTCGTGTTTTCCTTTTCGTATAAAACTTGTTTTTACGTAGCAAACAGTACTTAGCAGCATTTTTTCCAACTACTGAAATTATTAAGTTGAATGGGCAAGAATTTATCGAATTTTGTCAAGCTAAAACCTTAAATTGGGTCAACTTTTTTATGATTTAAATATGCAAATTTGGCTTGTAGTTCCTCTTTTTTTCAACCCAGAAGTGCAATGGTGCGACTATATGGCTGCTATCCCGTCAGTTTGTTGGAAGTCCAAGTTCATTCTTCCTTGTTCAAGTTTTTAGCTTCGAGCTTCATACACCCTCATTAGATTTCAGACCTTTTCGGGGGGGGGGGGGGGGGGGGGGGCCCCCCCCCCCCCCCCCCCCCCCCCCCCGGGGGGGGGGGGGGGGGAATTTGCTCCCGCGTTTTAACATAGGCTAATATGATGCTAGACACTGGCCTTGAATATTACTACGGGCCAGACGCTAGACAGTGATATTACTACCATGCTGTTTTGGGAGCCCCCCCCCTCTAGTGGCTTAAGCTTATATTTGCTAATACTTGTGTCTTGGAGTTAGAGTCTATACCTAGGTTATCGACCATGGCGCGTCGAATGGTACTAGTGTCGGGGTCATATCACGTGACCGATCACCCGTGACTGATCGATCGATTGTCTAACTTTGTTTATACTTGTCCAAATCACCTAATTTTAGTGTCTACACCTACATAATTGACCATGGCCAGTTCGATAGTGATGTTACCTAGTACTTTAACTAAATATTTCAGCACTTAACTAATTAAAGCTAACTTTTCAAGGATGGACATATCACAAATTCAAACAAATAATCATGTATATCTAACACTATGAAGACAAATGCAATACATGCCTTTCTGCAAACAGACACAGACACAAGCACCAGACAATAATAAACTGTGACACACCACAACACAGTCTAACACTGTTGCTACACAACTAGGAAATTTAATTAAATTTTTCAAGGCAGCTTCAATGGCTGGTCTACTAGTAACCTTGACGCTTATTTAAAATTAATTATCTTTCAAATGCCAAATTGAATTTCCTGTTTCCTACGTTACAGCATGACCATGGCCATTTTAATATAAAAATTTCCTGTCTGATTAAATTTTCCGTTTCCTACGCTACAGACTGACCACGACCATTTTAATAATGAAAATGTTAGCTGTGCGGGGTCAATTTGCTGTCATGTGGCTAAAATTAAGCAAAGTCACCCATGTGCCTACTGATAAACACTTACGTACTACGTATTGTAACTGCATGACTGAATAACAACACGCAGACACAACACACATCACAAACACAGACACAACAACACACACACACACAACACACACAAACACGCAGACACAACACACATCACAAACACAGACACACACAGACAGACACACACACACACACACACACACACACACACACACACACACACACACACACACACACACACACACACACAAACACACACACACACACACACACACACACACACACACACACACACACACACACACACACACACACACACACACACACACACACACACACACACACAAACAAACACACACACACACAAACACACAAACACACACACACACAGACACACACATCACACACACAAACACATACAGACACACACACACATGCATACATAGTCAACTTACCTTTTTTTGGGTGTTCAAAGCTGTAGTTCTGCAATTGATGACCGTAAACCAGCTTCGTAAGCAACAATCTTGCAAACGTAATGTACATAGCAATGCAAGGTGTGTGACTAGTTTTTGGTTGAAACCTACAATACTAATTTGGTACGTAGTAATGCTGGTTTGCAAAATTTGGACACATAACTGCTTTTTTTGTTAATGTTTTTCAGCAGAGTAAGATTAGTTCAGCATAAAATGCTTTAACGACAGCACCGCGTGAAGGTTCTCTGCCACCGCTGTCATGCTATGCATACTTTATTTATTTTATTTTTTTGTTTTATTTTTTTTGTTTTCTTTTTTTGTTTTCTTTTTTCTTTTTTTTTCTTTTTTTTCTTTTTTTTGTATGCATAGAATTTATTTATACAATATGTACATTACAGTTCTGTACAAGAACTTTACAATACGGATAACATGATAATAATCTATAAGCGAATGCATAGTCCGCATAGTGATAATACTTCGTCGCATGCTGCTTGTAGCGCTGATTCAGTGACCAGTCCAGTGACAAAGAATTTCCCATTGTGAAATAATCGTACTGTTCCATTCTTGCACTTGAAGCTAATGCCACAGAAAAGTTCTGGTTCCATGCTTGCGTTACTAATTAATGAATGCAATAAGGGCAAGTCCACATTAAATCCAGTCTGGCTTGACCCAACGATATTCGTCACATTTGCTGATTTGACAGTGGTGTTTAAGAATTTGGCATATTTCTGTGATGTGTCCTTGGCTTGGCATATTGATTTAGCACCAAGGCAAACAAAACTGCCTTTGTTGAATACCAAGAACGTTAGTCCGTCATATTTCACCACCGTTCCACTGAACTTCTCAGGACACCTTCCAACTGGCTTGACGTCCAGGCTAGCGAATTTACCCACTAGCACGACGTTGACGATGTTCGCCATAGTGCAAGTGGAAAATCTTGATCTTCAGCTTGTTCGTTCCAAAGTTAGTCAATGTACGGTTTAGCTGACACTTAAAGCTAGTGTTAAACACAACCGTCCAGCACAAAAGACTGTATATGACTGACGGAAATTCAGTTGGTTGTTGGTATATATGGGCAGAGTAAGATCAGTTTTGCTTATGGTCTTAACAACAGCACCACGAGAAGGTTCTCTGCCACCACTGCCGTGGTATTATGCATATGTTTTTTTAATTAATTTGTTTTGTATGCATAAACCTACATATTATTGTATACAGTGTCTTTATCAGACGTCTCTACATGAATAGAAATTTCGAAGGCAACAGGTCTGCAAAATCACCCACAATGTGTACGGTCATTGTACTTGGCGTAACTTCAACATTTTGAACAGAATATTGCTTTTCCACTTCAGTTGTGTCTGGTTCAACCTCCGTGTCCATTTCTTCTGTATTCGCTGATTCACTGCGTTGATGTGGTTTTTCTTCATATTTGGGTTCTGCACCGTCTTGTTCAATGGGTTCCGCTGCTTTATTTAGTATTGTTTCTGAACCATCAACCAAGTCCTTCGGCTTTTTTTGCCGTGGTTTACGTTCTTTGTATTCAACACCGTGCACTTTGAAACAGTGCTTCTTCAAATGTCCCTTGCGTTTGAACATTTTCTTGCAGTGATTACACTTTGCATATCCGTGCACTTCCCGACAATGTCGTAGTAGGTTGCTGCTTTTGCTAAAGCGGCGAGAACAAGTGATACATTGATCCATGATTGGTAGTAAACAACAACAACAACAACCGATTGTATGGGCTTTTATTGATTATAATTACAACAAATTGTCTGATTGTCGCTCTTACGGGGTTTTTATTGATTATCCACATGGCTGGCCTTGTAGCTGGTTTATTGTAGAGTTAATAAAAGGCGAGACTACTAGCCGTGATATTAATAATTGACGTTTTCTTCTGATTCTTATCATGGCGGTAAGCAAATGTTATGTGATTGTCAGCAGCGTAGGCCTTACCTTAACTATAGGCATTCTGATATCTGTTAATGTCAATTTCATCAAAACCATGATGTGTATGCCCTGTGACTGCAATATAACCAAGTCCGGTACTCCACAACCTTTCACCAAACCAACAACAATTGAACTTCAGCCTGATGGTCAAATTAGTATTGTTCAGGGTAGTACTCGTGTGACGTATACACTGCGACAATTGAACAAAATTCAGCAATTTCTGAGCAAATGTTTTTCACAAGTGTGTCAAATTGAAGAAACTACCAATCTGCTTTGCCCTTACATAGCTGAACAAGACAACATCCAACTCTGTCTTGCCGATGATAAGCAAGTCATGTTTGCTATTGCAGGTCCACTGTATTTAACCAGAGAAGACTTGCTAGCATTGTACGACCTATAAACAACATGGCAAGCAATGCAGCTGATGAGATTGTGCCTGATGTCGTGTCAACAAACGCCAGCCTTAACCCCCTTGGTCGGTCATATTGTGCACCATTCAACTTCAGAGGATATATGTACCGAAGTGTTGAACAATACTGCCAGTCAGAGAAAGCAATGTATCTCGACGACTTCAATGCCTATCCTCGGATCATGCAGGCCTGGTCGCCGCACAGAGCCAAAGTCGTGGGTGACGCAATACCTGGTGTATGGAAAGAAACTGATGCTCTGCTGACTGGAACAAGGGCGAAAATACGACAAAACCCTGCCATTGAAGCACTACTGTTGAGAACCAGCAATGCTGACATTACCAACACATTTGATACTACAATGTCAAATGTCTTGATAAATTTGAAATATGAAATCATGTTTGACTAATTCACTATTGTATGTATCTTCATCATATGCATAATCAATAAAAGAATTTTCAAATGGCAGTCAGTTGTCACAAACATGGGTAAACTTCAAGTAATTCCAACACCATTCTTAAAACTTCAGCATCCATTCACATGTATAGTAGCAGCGCCCACAAAAGCAGGCAAGACAACATTTGTGTCTAAATTGGTCAGATACGCAGACCAGCTGATAAACCCACCGCCAAGTCGCATTATTTGGTGTTACACTGAATGGCAGTCCACCTACGAAACTTTGCCAGGGGTTGAATTTCACAAGGGACTACCAGATATGAAGACACTAAGACAGAGTAAAGGACCTACACTGTTGGTTTTAGACGACCTAATGAATGAAATAAGCAAAGATAGCAAACTGATTGAACTGTTTACCCGTGGTTGCCATCACTGGTCCTGCAGTGTCATTCACGTTACACAAGACATATTTTTCAATGGTAAACGTACCAATAGAATAAATAGTCAATACATAGTCTTGATGAAAAACCCAGCAGATAAACTGACACCAATGAATTTGGCGAAACAAATGTTTCCAGGTCAAACCAAGGGTTTCATGGACGCATTTGACCATGCTACAGGCCGACCTCATGGCTATTTGTTCATAGACCTAGACCAAGCAACACCAGAAGAATATAGACTGAGAACGTACATTTTTCCAGATGAACTAAACGTTGTTTACACGTTAAAATAATAAAAGACAATACCACAATGTATGATACAAAAATGGCTAAACGTTTTGAAGATAACATAGACTATTTGCGTGTCTTGTGCAAATGTACAGCTAATCAGCGCAAAGCAATTGTAAATGATGGTGACAATGAATTGATAAAAACCATTTGCGACTGTGTTGAGAATGTCCTGTCTGGCAGCATACCGTTGACAAACCAGCAGAAAAAGCGTCTCGGTCGTTACAAAAGTGTTCTACGTGAAATTAGAAATTCTAAGAATTTAACAATAGCACGGCGTAAAATCAACCAGCAAGGTGGTTTTCTACCAGCACTATTGGTACCTATACTTAGTATAGTTGGTGGTCTTGTCACTGACCTGATACGGCGATAAAGGCATGGAATATTCAATACTGGTTAGACCTGAATTTTTCAAAGAACATAACATTGACATAGATGCGGAAATACAAAATGTTGAGAAAAATAAACTGCCATCTGACATAAAGTATGCGTTATATAGACAACAAAAGTATCGCAAGGGTGTCCTAAAAGACAAAGGCAGTGAGATACAGATCAAGTCAAATGACGCTAGTGTTGACAAAGTCAGTGCAAACACAAATACACACACATCTTTGAACCCAATTGTTGAGACACTGCCCAAAAGCTTCTGGCACACAGGCCAAAACCTAGTTCATCACATTCAACAAATACCAGATTTGAAAATTAGTGACAAGGGTGAATTTGAGTACAAGGGTCAACTTGTGCCACAGTCACGTATTCACGACTTGATACACGACTTTGTGCGCTACAGACCAACTAGAAGCCCAGCGAAGGGTTGGAAATTATTCGCTGAGGCATTAAAAGATAGCAATGTTCCAAGAGAATTTGTAGGCAATCAGTCACGATGGCAATATATACAATCACTTGAACAAGCAGACAAAACACCTAGCACACTTGAGACATTTAGCAGTGATACACCTTTCAGACCGCAAAATACCAGTGTTCGTCGACATAATCGTCGTCGTATTCAGTCTGGTACCGGACCACGTAGGTCATTAAAAAAGCCGTGTTGCGGACCAAAGTCATTGCAACAAGCACTAAAGACATTACAATGGAAGACGTACAAATAAATGATATACTTCACAAACTGTACTATGACAGTCACAGTCCAGTAGCTTATGCTGGTGTACACAGACTATACAGTGCGGCTAGGCAGCATGGCATAACACTGGCCCAAGTGAAAAAATGGCTTAAGGGTGAGTATACTTACACTGTGCATAAGCCAATACGCAGGAAATACCCAAGAACTAGGTATCTTGTTGACCATATTGACACATGCTGGCAAATTGATTTGGCAGACATGGCATCAGTTTCACAACATAATGATGGCTATAAATTCATGCTGACTTGCATTGACATATTTTCAAAGTATGCATGGGTAGTTCCTGTTAAGAACAAGTCAGGTCAAAGCATCACACAGGCCTTTAAGACCATAATTGGTGACCGTAAGCCACAACTGGTGCAGTCTGATAAAGGCAAAGAATTTCTCAATAGTACGTTTCAGCAATACCTTAGCAGCAATAACATAAAATTTGCAACTTGCAACAACCCTGATATAAAATGTAGTATTGTGGAAAGATTCAACAGAACTATTAAGACAAAGATATGGAAATATTTCACACACAGCCGAACATACCGGTACATTGACGTATTGCCTGATCTGGTCAGTGGGTATAACAATTCACGACATCGAAGTATTGGCATGACACCTATTGAAGCGTCTAGAATTGAAAATGAAAGTGAGGTGTACACTAATGTCATGGGTAGTACTAAGCCACCTAAGCAGTCCAAAAACGCAGACATAAGTGTTGGTGATATTGTCAGAATTAGTAAAGCTAAAGGCGTGTTTGAAAAAGGCTATTTGCCAAACTGGTCAGAAGAGTTGTTTAGGGTTATACGTATAGTTGGTACACAGCCAACTATGTACTATTTAGAAGACTTGGCCGGTGAACCTATAACAGGTGTGTTTTATCTACCAGAGATACAGGTAGTTACTGAGCCTGAGACCTATTGGGTGGAGAAGGTAATAAAAAAGCGCAAACGCAAAGGAAAAACAGAATATTTTGTCAAGTGGCTAGGTTATCCTGACAAATTCAACAGTTGGGTCGCGGATGGATTTTTTCCTACATCTGCCAAGTAACAGTCCAGAGTTTACAGACAACAGTCTCAGTAGGTTCAAAGTCAAATTTCCGCAGCGGCTTAGCCTGAGTGGTGAATGGGAAGTTGCACTGGCAGAACTAATTTATCCAGCAACATGGTGTAATATGGGTGATGACAGGCATTCTGTCATTAGATTGAAGTACAAAGATGGGTCGTCTCACATCAAAATGATACCTAAACGCCATTACGCACAGATTGAAGACCTATGTGAAGGCTTGAATTATACGCTAAGACATATGAATGACGGAAAACTTCAGTGCAAATTTCGTTTCAAGGCCTTGACTAAACGTGTGGAATTTGTTGTTTATCAAAATGAACATGCTGATGAATTCAAAAAGCTAAAAATGACACCAAGAATAGCCTACATGCTAGGTTTTGACAGTGTCTACATTAGGTCTAACCATTTGTCACCATCCATTGAAAATCAACTAGAAACAGCAAAAACGGCAGAAAAACCACCCGATTTAAGGGCTGGGTTCTATTCAATGTTCATGTACTGTGACATTGTCGCACCGCAAATAGTTGGCAATACTTTCGCACCACTGCTTAGGGTGCTGAACGTTGAAGGTAGTCCGGGTGATGTAGTTGACAAAATTTATCACAACCCACACTATGTACCCGTGTTGAAAAAAGAATTTGATACCATAGAAATCAATATAAATGATGACAGTGGTGAACATGTATCATTTGAATATGGTAAAGTCTTTGCCAAATTACATTTCAGAAAGCTTCATTGACAACGTGTCACAATGAGAACTGTTTATTATCCAGAAACTGTAGCCACTTGGCAGGCCAATCTCTTGCAAATAGGCAAAGGTGGCATTTACACTGGACTACCATATCAGAGAGGTAGTGGTATAGGCAGTTTTTTCAAAGGTCTTTTACGTGCAATATGGCCAACAGTCAAAAATGTTGGCTTAGAAGCGGGTAAACAGGCACTTCATGCGGCCAGTGAGGTATCAAGTGATTACCTAAAAGGTCAAAATGTCAAGCAGTCATTGAAAAAACGTGGCAAACAGGCACTGGGTAGAACAATGTACACGGTTGGGGACCGGCTAGCACAGACTGGTTCTGGCGTTGGCTACAGACCGAAACCAATAAAAAGGTTGAAAAGACTGAAGAAAAGCAAAAAAGACATTTACGACTACTGAAATGGCTAAACAAGTTGATGAGACATCATTGCCCGGGTTTAAAAATGAACTAGACCTATTTTCTACACCACCTACTCAGGTGGCAATCGAGAAAGGCTATTGGGCAGAGTATTATCCACAAAATCCAGTGACGAATGAAGGTCCATATCGCATACATGTGCCAAAAGATTCGTTCATGCTGGACTTGCACAAAAATTATCTATATCTCAAGTTGGGTATCAGGACTGCGGCCGGTGAACCAGTTGAAATGCTAGACGCCAATACAGTATCAGTTGCCC
>JASANF010003972.1:0-28251 GCA_030248245.1 Trissonchulus sp. WLG1_4 | reverse complement strand
GGCGTGAATTTTGAGGACGACTGCACTGCTGTTCTATATGCTAGTAAGGCCAGAGGCAGGCACTGATCCCACTCTCTTTGTTGGGAGTCAGTGTACATAGAAATAATGGTGGCTAACGTTGCGTTGAACCGTTCAACTAACCCATTTGTCTGAGGGTGGTATGCAGTTGTGAATACCTTTTCCGTTGTCAAAATTTGACACACTTCCTTTAACAGTGAACTCATGAAGTTTGACCCACGATCGCTGAGCAGCCTTCTTGGTGCGCCATGCCTACTCACCACCCCTTCCACGAAACTCTTTGCCACTGTCTCTGCTTTTTGATCGGGCAGTGGGAATGCCTCAGGCCACTTGGTGAGATAGTCCATGAACACGATGATGTACCGGTTACCCAAGTACGTTTGTGGTAGTGGCCCCATGAGATCGACCGCAACTAGGTCAAAAGGATTACTCACCGAAATTGGCTGTAGTTGTGGCTGCTGGTATTGGTGAGGTCGTTTTCTTGTGGCGCAAGGTAAACATTCAGAACAATATTTTTTGACGTCGGAAGCCATTGTTGGCCAAAAAAAGTGACGTTTAATCTTACTTAGTGTTTTATCTGGACCTAAGTGACCACCTGTAGGCTCATCGTGAAACATTTTCATAATATCTCGCTGCAATTGACACGGAACTACTACTTTGTGAGTATTAGTTCCCAAAGGTGAGTGACTTTTGGTGATTCTATATAAAACATCGTGAATTATTTTAAACTGAGGTGAAAACTTACGAATTTTGGCTGCCAGTTTTTGATCAGTGGGTTCTACCTTACTTTCAATGAATTCTATCAATGCCTTCAGTTCTGGATCGTGACGCTGCGTTTCCAGGACTTGTGTAAGAGCAGGCCGTTTTATTTCGATAGACGCGGATTCTGGAAGTCGCGATAAAGCATCTGCGTTATTGTGTCGCTTACCCGGTCGATGTTCGATTGTCAATGTGTTTGCGTATTCTTGGATTATTAGGGCCCACCTGGCAAGTCGACCTGATGGCTCTTTTGTTTGCAGGAGCCATTTCAAGGCGGAATGGTCTGTGACCACTGTAATAGTAGAGCCAAATAAATACATTCGAAACTTTTTTATCGCCCATATCACGGCTAGAGCTTCTTTCTCAGTGATAGAGTAGTTCTTTTCTGCTTTTGTGAGACTTCTGCTGATATAAGCTACCGGTTTTTCGATGTTGTCATGAACTTGATGAAGTGCTGCTCCTAGTCCTTCGTCGCTAGCGTCGGTGTATAAGATGTAAGGGAGATTCGTATCGGGAAATGCTAGTGTTGGGGCTGTAGTAAGGTTGAGAATGATTTTTCGGAACGCCGCTTCACAGTCTTCGGACCACAGAAAACGCGAATTTTTCCGCAGTAACTGATTTATCGGGGCAACTATTGCGGCAAACTGTGGAACAAATCGTCGGTAGTATGAGGCAAAACCTAAGAATTTTCTGACTTCTTTAACGGAATTCGGCCTTGGCCAGTTCACAACGGCTTTGACCTTTTCAGGATCAGGACGGGTGCCAGCAGGCGACACTAGGTGGCCTAAGTAAGGAACTTCTTGTCGCGCAAATTGACACTTCCTTAGTTTTAGTTTTAGCCCATCACGTCTCAACCGTTGAAAAACTTGCGTGAGGTGCTTCAAATGTGATTTGAAATCTGGACTATATATCAGGATGTCGTCTAAATACACAGTACAAATATTCCATTGTAACCCTGCTAATGTGAACTCCATATGCCGTTGAAAGGTTGCTGGGGCGTTACAAAGTCCAAATGGCATTCTTTTAAATTCATTTAAACCTGCAAAACTAGTGAAAGCAGTTTTCTGCCGGTCTTCAGGATGAATTTCTAGCTGGTGGTAACCAGACGCGAGATCCAAACTGGTGAAGTAACGGGCTCCTCCCAAGGAACCTAATATTTCATCCGTTCTAGGCAAAGGCCAAACGTCTTTCTTTGTAATGGAGTTTAGTCGGCGGTAGTCTACACAAATTCGGTTGGTTCCATCCTTTTTCTTGACAACTACAATTGGACTTGCCCATGGCGACGTAGATGATTGAATCACATCTATCCGCTTCAATTCTTCAATCTGCTTGGCGACGTCATTTCGTAGCGAGAACGGAAGTCTATGAGGTCGCTGTTTGATTGGAGCGTGATCTCCTGTTTCAATTCGGTGATACACGCGGTCAGATTTGCCTAAGTCGTAGTCATTTTTTGCAAAAATATCCGAGAAACTGTTCAGCAAGTTCGTTAACTCTAGCTTCTCACTAGTATTTAAGTTACACTGATCGAGGTTCAATCCTTCTAGTGGCGGTGACGTCTTTTGGTTGGTTGTCGTGTAATAGGAGACGGGACAGGGTGTCTGTTGTGCGAAGTTCGAATGTGAGGTCGTGGTAAACGCTGGCAGTTCGATACTGCCAACGGTTAAACCAGCGTACAGAAGCACCGGGATTGCCGTAAGGTTGAGTATGCACAATGGGACTAGCCCCTTCTGCGGTCGAACCAAGACTCGTTTACTGCTCACACCGTCATGTTTTAGTGGCTTGGGCTCAACAACAATATCTTGCCCTTCAACACCTTCGATTCCGCTGGAGTATTGGTCTGAACCTTTGGCATTGTGTTTGATTTTTCCTTGGACGGTCACAGCAGCGTTGGCTGGAAGTCTCACAGTTTCAGTTAGGCATACTCTGAGAGGTGATTGCTGTATTTGTTCTATCCCTTGGTCTAATTTGAGACAGAAATTTTTGGGTCCCAGAGTCACTTGCCGATTCTTGTAGTCGATTTTCAAATTGGTGAACTTCGAAAGTATATCAGTTCCCAGGATACAAGGATAAGGGTTTCTGTCATTAAGGTAAACTGTGTGGACTAACTTTTGTTCTCCAATTTGTATTGGTAGTTTCGTTTCTCCAGAAATATTCAAACTATGCCCCGTAACTGAAGTCGCTCTGAGCAGAGTTGGTCTTACTGTGTTGTGACTTTGTATTAGCGTAGGAGTAACTAATGTGATCAGGGATCCCGTGTCAACCAACGCTTTCACTCGCTGACCGTTGACCCATATTGAGATCGTTAATGACTCCGCTCTGGTTGGTTTAATCATTGCATTCTCAATTGCTGCACTGTTTCCTTCGCCCGTTGTCGGAGACGTCAACCATTTAGGTGGCCACTGGGGAAGCAGGAACGTGCTTCGACGAGGTGTAGTTGACGGTGATTTATCCTGAATTATTTTTTTGGCTGGTCTATCTTCTCGTAGTGAGTTACGTGGTCGTAATCGGTGTTCCTCCTGTAGGGTATTTGCTGCGTTTTCTTCAATGCCCCTTCTGGACATTACTTTAACGCGTAGGTTTTGCAACAGTGTAGGAACATTGAAAGCATACCCTTGGTCATCTCTAACCCTTGTGGGACAACAATGCAAAACCAGTGCCGACAATGTGACGTAAACCGCGACAAGAAACATCCATATCTGGTAAAAGTTTGCCCTGAGTCCTGACAAGAACCCAAAAAATCCTCGTTCGACGATGCTGGCTGCTAGTTTATCCGCAGCCGTTGCGGCATCAGGAGCCTCGTTAACTCCCAACTCGTGAAAAATCTGTTGTTGGCTTCTGAATCCTCCCATTATGTCATTCAGTGATATATGAGTCTGCAATTCAGACCAGTTATACATAATCACCTGGTGAAAAATAGTGTTGTCGTGGATGAACGTATTATTCCAATTCCAGTCGTTGATCCTCAATTCTTGCAAGTGGGGAGCCAGTCGGAGGACTCCCGCCTTGCCATCGTAAATATAACTTTGACCATCTAGTTCTACCGGTACTTCTTCCACGTGATTACATTTTCCTGGGCTGCTTCCATCTGTGACGACATTTGTCAAGGGGTCCAAGTAACCTTTGTACACGTTACCATTGATCTTAAACTTGATAGGTATTTCTTGAGTGCAAACTTCGTCCATTGGTAAAAACTCAATGGCTGATTTATTCAGTATTTGACAAGGGTATGTCTCTATTATGGTACCGCTCGACTGTGCCACCAAGTTTGATCTCCCAAGCAGATGCCGTATCGACATCGTTGGCTGTGTCAACATGTTTGCCCTGATAATTTTGACAAGAGTGTTCATAGACTGACAAGTAGAGTGTAGTGCGTGCTGGAATGTGTATCGCACCAGCTGGTTGACATCAAATTCTACTGCTTGAAGGCTTGCTGCAAGTAAATCTGTGGTTACCATCCCTTGTTCCTCGGCGTTACTGGAGTGGCTTCTTTTACTACGTGTTTTGTTTTCTAGATGAAAAAGTTGGCTAGACGTGCGCAAGTGTTTGGGACTTCTACTGAGAATGCGTGAAACAATTCCCTGATCTGAGACAACAACTGTTCTACCCTCACAATCAGTAGACTTTTTGTGACTTGTAAACGTCAACGCTAAGCTCTTATCCCATGATAACCAACCTTCACCCATCTCTTCGCCTTCCATTTGTTGCCATTCAAGGAGTTGGCATCGTTCCTGATCTTCGATTTCCCACATTAAAAAGCTCGAATCCTTTAGAACACACTCACGTTCGTGATACTGACATCCAGTGACAACTCCTGCTGTGCTTTCCATTGTCTGTGAGTCATGTTGCTTGTAGACAAAGGCTTCATATAGAAAGCAATTTACGGCCTCAAAGGTTTGCCACTGACAACAATAAATGCCACCGCCGGGGTAATACCAGTTGAGATCGTTTTCTGTCTGCAGCAAATTGCCTTTTTGCACCAACGATCCGTATTGACATCGGTTAAATTTTTTCATTCTATGACACTCTGCCGAAGTAACTGGTAAAGCCTCAGTCTTTTGTTTTTTCAAATGCTCGTCGTTAAAAAAGTAAGTAAATGTTTGAACGGTGCTCTTCATGATGACACATTTCCAAGCTTTGGTTTTGTATTGGAGGTGGTTTCTCTTGTAAAGTTGAAGCTTAGTTACCTGAAGTTCTCCTGGCTTGTTGAACGTTGACATGCCAGTACAAGACATTACCTCTGGTAGCTTCCACAATTTCCGTTCGTTTTGTGTATCGCAAATCATTGGTGACGATTTCAAGGCGGTAGTAAATAGAACATCCCATACTGATACACACAAAATGACTTTTAGAAGCATGAAAACTATAGTGAAATTTACCCTAGCCACTCCATTCCTGCCTTGAATGACTTTTTGCCGTGCCAGATTTAAACTATGACGGCTACGTGCATGGGTCCTACTGGGACTTATGCCAGGTGCAGGACGTTTTGACGTCCGATAAAAGTCCGTGGCGCCACGGGGGCCCGCTGTCAGGCCGTTTTTTGGCACTTCTGGCTGCTCTACGGTAGGTGCATCTGTAGTGGTCATAATAGCCCCCACTAAATAAGAGTACTGCTGGGGCAACAATCTGTCAACTTGTTCACGAAGAACATTATTCTCAGACCGCAACTTTTCTAATTCTAATTCTACGGCTAACTCTGACTGTTCTGGCGTACCTTCCGTCCACTCAGTGACTTCTTCAGTGGCTTCCACCGCGCTCACTCGTGCTGGGTGACTTCTGGCTAGTGACTTATTAAAAGGCTTACCAGGGTTTGGAATTGATGGTTTTAACCTGCATTGATTGATCATGTGCCCAACCTTCTTACAGCGGAGACATATTGGCTTCCCATCCGCTGTCCATTTGGGTGGACTTCTGGTTCGCCTTGATTGTGTATTGTTCCTGCCCGTCCGGTTGCGGTCACTGGCACGTAGAAGGTCGTCTCGGAATTTCCGCAGGGTTTCTTCTATTCTTTTCTCCAGGCCTTCGAACTCTTGGCGCCAATCTGCTCCTTCAACGGACACGGCCTGGACCGGAAGACCCGCCATTGGGTGCCGGCTCCCATGGCGCTTCCCTGTAACATGAACATTGTTACGAAGTTGCGACCTACGCAACTCATGAAGCTCACGCTTTATCTCCTGCAACTCTTGAACTTGAGCCGCAGTATCAGTTGACTTCTGGCGTGACTTCCCCCTACGGGCCTCCAGCGCCTCTTGACGCTTGGCTTCCGTGACTAACTCTTCAAAGGTGGTTGGGGGTTGGGGTAGGTACCCTAGCCTATCTTGGAGTTCCGGCCGAAGTCCGGCCTGAAATAGACCCCGAAGCATTTCGTTTCTGGCTGCAGATTCCATAGTGGGATATGCAGCGCGGCCCAAACGCTGAAGCTCAGTTGCGAAAGTGGCAACTGACTCGTGTGACTTTTGTGTTCGATTGTGTAATTCTTCTGAACTAACTAATTCCTTAGCAGGGGGGTGAAATGCTTTTTTAAGGGCTCGACACAATTGCACGTAATTGTTTTTAACCGCCTCGGGTAGTGGACGGTAGAACTGCAGTGCATTACCCCTAAGCAGTGAAGGTAACTTAACCAGCTTTTGAGTTTCAGTAAACTCTTCTGCCCGACTCATCAACTCAAAAAGCTCAATATACTCTTCAAAATCCTCTCCCAGGTCACCATTGAAGAAGGGTATATTGAGACATCTCCCTGTTCCCCCACGCCTAGTAGTATTAGACAGAAATTCAGTTGTCCGGCTTAGTCTTGCCAATTCTTCACGCAAATTAGTAATTTCCTCCTCCATTTGTCTCTTCTTTCTTTGCTCGTAACGCTGAGCACGCTCTGACTTATCAGTATCCAACGTGAATATGATTAGAAGATATGACACGAAACACTCTATAACACAGAACAAAATAAGGTTGCCCTAAGTGCACCTTTTATTATTCCCTTGACAAATTCCCGCTAATTCAGTAATCCCGAACATACCTGATCGTTAGTTAGTACAGTGACGTTTGTAGGTTCAACACAAGTCACTCTACCGGTTGGAGAAATTACCTTTTTTTTACACCAAACCTTTCTATCGTTTGTAGAGTGTGAGTTTGTCAGTGTTTACTCATTAATTTACTTATTATTTACGAGACCCGTATTTACTTCACTTTTTTATAGTTAACTTGTGATCACATTCCAAGTCTGCAATAGCGTTCACCCAATCGTAGCATATACCTTTGTGTATTGTGAAGAACCCTACGATAACAGAATGAGATTAGATTTTACCTAACACATAGGACTACTATACGCGCAGACACCAGTTACACATAATATATACACACATCGCACCCTACTCGCAGCGCCAAATGTCAAGTGCAGAGTCCTATCACACAACATTTGGCGCAATAACATATTTTATTGATTAATAAATGACTTAATCAAGATTTACCTTAGAAGCCCTACTGTTGACTTGCACAGAGATAACTCAATAGTGACATATTTTCCTACAAGTGACTGCTACAAATTATCTTAACCTCTGATGATGACTTGTTGGATAGAATAACCATGTGAATTACACAGAGTAACAATAAAACGGCACGACAGTTAAATAAGATTGAAACATGCAGTAATTCATGACTGTTACTACCTAAGGTGACTTCTTGAGCTAGTGGTTCCCAGTCTGATGACGTTGATACGGGGAAAAACAGATTGTCTCCCCATTCCATAGTAGCCAAAAGTTTTTATAATTCTTTTACGGTAGACATCGCCATAAAGGAGCCGGCGGTGTTTATGGTAACTGGGCGTCTAAAATCTGCCAATAAGCCTGAGAACGATTACAATTCGAAGTAATTATTTCAATCACACGATTTTCGCCAAAACAAGGAATATGAAATTATTGTGCTAATAAATCCGGTAGTTTTCGAATTAACATTTAGAAGTTGTTTTGGACTTTTAGAAAAGTATGAACCACGTACGTATATATATATTGGTTTGAACAGTTAATAGTAGCAAACTTGTTACTTACAACCGGAAGTACGTAAGCAGCAAGGTGTTGTGAGTTGTGAGTTTGTGACAGGCAAAAATCACAAGTAAGACTGGTATCGCAAAGCTTTTATTAGAGAGTTAGGCCTAATATATACTCCATTTTATATACAACCCTTGCCGTACAGTTGTCAACATCAATAATCTGGCAAAGAACATTTACATATCGTATTTGTCAGTTAGTGCTAAAAACATACTATATTCATCAGATAAACCATTGTTTTCGTGGCCTCATTGTGTAGTGGTTAACACTCTGGATTGTTTTGAAATCAACTCTGCGTAGTGTAAAAGTAGCAGCCACATGTTCTTCAGCGCATATGATTAACATGTAAAATCAGTATGGGAACCGACAGCTCTTTTTTTCAAAGACAAGTCTTTTTTTAGAATTTTTCATGAAATAATAGTCAACAACACTTTTGCACATATATTAAGCTGTCATTTGCTAGAATTTCGTTATTTAAAATTTTATTGTATGCTAAATTTTCAGACTAGATCCACATGCTAATCACGTGATTGTCTAAACTGCTGTCTGTTTTCTTCCTTTCTTTCTACATGGTAATAACCAAACACTGCTATTTATTGAATTGGAGTGGTCGAGTGGTCAAAAGCGCTATAAACGAAGATTGTTACAGACTACGTCGAGGGTTCGACCCCCCAGCGTTGTTTTTTTGCAAAAAAATTACGCAACTTTTTTCTGCAAAAACTTTTGACAGGACATTTTCTTGTCGAAACATGCAGTGAGAACTTTTCGGCAACTAGGACATGTGTTTTTGACCAATTTGTTGAATTCAGCACCTATTAACCACTGAAACTAAATCAAGCATTTACACAGGTGTTAGTGCTTTCTATACATGGAAATACATAAAACAAGGGTGACGCTGAAATATTTTGGATAACATAAGCAGAATTTGCACTCGGCAAAGGAACCTTGCCCCTTTTGGGGCCTGCTTGTTATAATCCCCAGTAAAGCTTTGGAGCTACTCAGCATTAAATGTGTGCGGCGATTAGAAATTAACAAGCCAAGTTTTCGGCAAAAATATTAAGTAAGTATCAAGCATAAACTTTTAAGTACATTGGTCAAAGGCCATCGTAAACCTGTTGGGCCAGCGAGATTGTAATTTTTAATTACATATTTCCCACAAAAAGCGTCTCCTTTTGCAGCGATTTAAACTGCAAAATCTAAGTCAAAAACTTTCAGCAATTGGAACTTGGAAGGTACTTATTGAGTGATGATTAATCACTAGAGTTCAATGTTTGCTGTTTGTTTACTGATGAAATGTTAAATGTTAAGTTTAACTTGGTTCTTGGTGCCGTGTCAGTTTGAAACCAGGCAGTACTGTTACGTTTATGACTTCTAGTGAAGCATCAAAACTTTGGGAATCCCAGTGGTCTAGTGGTTAGTTTGTTGGGTTTGCAACCATGAGGTGACATCGTCGATTCCTAGTGGATCACTTTTTGTCAAACGTGTGCATTTTCAAAACAAATTATCTTCTCAGCAGCCACAAAAGCAGCAACTCACTGAATATAACACGCATTTTAATTGTGACAGATGCAAAGTGAATGATGTAAAAAACAGACTCCGCACATTGACACTTTAATGCTAGAACTGTGTTAAGATACCAGAATCAAAACTAGAGACCTGTTGGGCTGTGGCCCAACAGTAAAAATCATTTTATCCGCAATTAACGGCCGCGTTTAATATTTCCTATGGAATATTGACACTCAAGTCTCACTGTAGCGGTCACAATGTAGCAACTTCTCGCTCAGCAAACGAGCTTGTTTATCTCAGTGTTCATCAGTTATTATTAGAGTTTAGTTTAATTAACACTTGAACAGTTAAGATGAATTACTAAAACTAGAATTATTAAACTAGATTTACTCGAACACATATAGGGTATTAAAATAATAATTTTAGCTAACCGGATCTCTCAAAATATCTCGAAAAGCCCGGTTAATGTGCGTACCGCGTAGGTATGTGGCAGCTTCGGGCAAACTGGTTTTCTTTTGTGGTCCATGCGATTCTGATTTTGCATTTACATATAATAATCTATACGACTAAAAAATATAAAAAAAACCCAAATTTTGCTATACCTACACTAGTGCTACTTCCTAATAGTTTGCGTGGTCGCCACAAGGTATATACATTAATCCATTAGTCTCTAGTCGCTAATCAAGTTTTCGAAAAATGTATTGACCAACAATCTTTTACACCTAATAAACCCCTTTATAAAGTCTAAAACTGACTTTTAAAAATTTCGAAGTGATAACTAAAGGATTCAGTGACTTTTTATAGCAGCTTCACTACTCGTCGTCATTTGTTCGACCCGTTGCCAACGACGACGTTAACGTTTAGTGCAGTCAAGAGTGCATAATAAGAAGAGTGTGACACTGGGCCAATTCCTGGCAGGGGTCGGAATTACAACCTGCGACCATTAACTCCAAAAACAGGCCACGAATTGGACCATAGTACCACCCCCACAAACTGGACCCCGGTCCAAAACGTGGCAGGGGTACCCCCCCCACAAACCCGACCCCGGTCCAAAACGTGGGGGGGGTACCCCCCCCACAAATCAGACCCTAGTGGTCAAAACGTGGGGGGGTACCCCCCCCACAAATTGGACCCCGGTCCAAATCTTGGGGGGGGTACCCCCCCCCACAAATTGGACCCCGGTCCAAAACGTGGGGGGGGGTACCCCCCCCACGTTTTGGACCCCGGTCTGAAAATGGACCCTAGTGCCAAATCAGCCAATCAAATCGCTCCCGAAGTCAGTTTTTCAGCCAATTGCAGCCATGTTGGAATTATTTCAAGCCAATCAGGGTGGGCACATGTTTTGATCAGGTAATTGTTTCTCGGTGCCATTTTCATTGGTTTTTTGTTGTTATTGTGGTGAGGTTGTGGTTGGGCTGCTCCGCTACTGTTTTGCGTGTTCAACAATGCTTGCCCAAAGTTGGATTAATTTTTGAAAGGTTAGTTTTTTTATTCTCGAAAATTCGACCCCTAGGGGGGGGGTACCCTGAGGGGGGTCCAGGAGGTGCTAGGCAAAACTGGACCTCGGATTCGTGTTCAGGGGCCCAAACTACCCCGAAAAGCATCAAAATCTCAATTTCGAAAATTTGACCCCTTAGGACCCCCTACGAGTAAGGTACCCTGAGTTGGTCATAGGGGTGCCCAGGAAGCTCCTAGACAAAAATTGACCCCAGATTTGTGTTCAGGGGCCCAAATTACCCCTAAAAACACCAAAATCCCAATTTCGAAAATTTGACCCCTGAGGACCCCCAAGGGGGGTACCCCGGGGGGGGGGGTCACTGGAGGGTCCAGGGTGCTCCTAGGTAAAAACCAACCCCAGATTCGGAATCAGCGACCCAAATTACCCCAAGAAAAACAATTTGTATCCAATTCCAAGAGCAAAAATTTTTTCAAGTTCACAAGGGTCCCCCCTTGCTGTTTGAGATTTTCAGAAAATCCAAAAATTTGCAGGGGTCGGCAACCCAACCAGCCAAAAAGTGAGGTTGAGTAGCCCCAACAAATTTACCTGATCAAAACATGTGCCCACCCTGATTGGCTTGAAATAATTCCAACATGGCTGCAATTGGCTGAAAAACTGACTTCGGAGCGATTTGATTGGCTGATTTGGCACTAGGGTCCATTTTCAGACCGGGGTCCAAAACGTGGGGGGGGTACTCCCCCCACGTTTTGGACCGGGGTCCAATTTGTGGGGGGGGTACCCCCCCCCCACGTTTTGACCACTAGGGTCTGATTTGTGGGGGGGTACCCCCCCCACGTTTTGGACCGGGGTCGGGTTTGTGGGGGGGGTACCCCTGCCACGTTTTGGACCGGGGTCCAGTTTGTGGGGGTGGTACTATGGTCCAATTCGTGGCCTGTTTTTGGAGTTAATGGTCGCAGGTTGTAATTCCGACCCCTGCCAGGAATTGGCCCAGTGTCACACTCTTCTTATTATGCACTCTTGGTGCAGTGTAATAGGGATCCGCCAGCACCACAAAAGGACTTTTACAGTGATTGATGCTGATGAACCCACTAGAACACTGTACTGCACTGCTTTAAATTCTATTGCACGCCGTGCTATATTTTACCGAAAAGGTCTGCTGACAAGAACAATACTGCATAGTTTCCTACGCCTAAATCTAAGCGACGAAACAAATCAGTGAACCGACAACAGGTATATAACTATTATGCGACTTCATTATTTCAGTGTAGCTTATCCGCCTACAGTTGCGTATTATACACAATAAGTTACAAAACAATCAGTTGTAAGAATTTTATTCAAAACATTTTAAACAATTAGAAAAACAATGAGGTTATAAAGTATTAAGTCGGTATTAATAGGACAGATGGTCACATTGCAGGGTCCCACCCTGGCCAAGCACGGCACAACACTTGCGGATCTTGAGCCCACTCTGAAACAATAAGCGTCACCAGTACAAAAACTGCGGCGCAAAGCAGATCTGTACCAATCACAGACCTGCTTCATCCAAGCGTCTCCTTAAGCAAACAAGGCGATTTTCGACGTGAGGGAAATTTAAGTTTTTAAATGAGTAAAAAGCGCGTAAAGGGTCAAATTGTTAAGTATTCAAAAAGGTTTTGCACTGAATTTCGGCATATGTGATAGCTGCCTTATGATCAACTGCGCATAACCCACATGTACTACTTTATGACAACAATAAAACGTCCTACGTTCAGGTTCGACTGTTCGAGCATAGTTGTCACCTAGAATCACGTTAAAAGTTTCAATGTTATACGTCCCAAGTTTGCAAAGCATATCTATAAGGAATGCAGCTATTCGTACTACATTACAAACTTGTATTACTACAATATTAATACAGCAAGTCTCAAATCAGAAATAGTAAACCACAACAATGCATGTCTCAGCCCTCAGCGTGTACATTTGAAAACTCACAGAAGATATACTTTTATCATTTTGCCACACACAACGGATAAATACAAAAATATGAAATAATTGTAAACTTAATAATAAAAACAGAAATTATAAAACTAGTATATTTCACCATAACCTTAATTTCAAGTCAAGATATAGTTAGTCAGACTCAGGGCCTATTCCTTTACCGGATTAAACGGACTGGACTTATTTTAGTCCGAGGTTTTGGAATGGCAAGTCGGACTAAACGGACTAAACGGTTTAAAATAAGTCAGCGGCTTAATTTTAGTCCGAACCCATTCCTAAACTACCACCGGATTAAACTTTTTAGTCCGATCTTATTCCTAAACTACCACCGGATTAAACTCTCAGCTGGACTAAAATTAGTCCGATTAAAAAATTTCCGTTCCTAAACCGGATTTAAATAAGTCCCTTTAGTCCACTCGCTGCATTTTACATGAAGTTTTAGTCCGCGTTCTGTTACGCGGATTAAACGGACTTAACTTCCCGGTACCCCCCGGTATTATTCGCTTGCTACTTATGACTATCTTAACCGATTTGGACGATCTATATATCAAATTGTAGCTGAATAATTGGGCTATTTTATGGTGTATTTCAATTATCCGTTTTAATAAAAACGTATTCCAAAAAATCTTCGTCAAAATTGCTTTTTTTGGTCAATTTTTAACAAATTCTTTTCGAAAATCTAAAATTTTTTAAACAAAGGGTTTCTAAAAAGCTTTTGGATATTATGTAATTTTAAACAAAAATTTCAAAAAAAGTAGTTAATTTGAATTAATTTACGTAAGTCGGATTCGAAATCCAAGCAGCCGCAGTGCTAAATAGTCTTTATATATAATGGATATTAAAAAACTAATATGTCATCATTTGCAGCTAGTTTTTTTGCATTATGTGCCGCTGCAAGTAAATTTTTTATATTGCGAAAACGCTGTATTCAAACAGCGTGTTAATGGTCAACTTCAACTGCTCAGCCAATCAGAGACAAAAGTTTGTAGGCGGAGACAAAACTGATTGGCTGGTGCGAAAAAACATCATAGTGCACCAGAAATCCAAATTTATCTGTGTCGGGATTCGGGAAGTTTAAGTTTAGGAATGACACCGGACTAAATTAAGTCCGACTAAATTTAGTACGATTATAAATTTGGTCCATTCCAAAACTGCCGGATTAAACAGTTTAGCGCGAAAAATTAAGTCCAGCTTGATCGGACTAAACAGACTTAAAAATCAGCGCGCTAGCTGTTAAGTCCGTTTAATCCGGAGGTTTTGGAATGGCTTTTTTCAGCATAATTTTTAAACCGTTTAGTCCGATTATAATTAACCCTTTAATCCGGTAAAGGAATAGGCCCTCAGAAGAGTAACTTAACAAAATGGTGACATGAAAAAAGCAAGGCATGGCGCATAGGTTCCACTGACCCTAACAGTTTCAGTTCAAAATTACAACAAGGTTACGTCTACGGATTAGTCACACTCAAGTTTTCACTTCCTACTTTCAAACATTTCGTTAATACACTGACCTATGAGAAGGTCAGTCTGTTGTTGTGGTGTGAGAGAGTGGGCGGGATAGCCGCGTGGTCGCTTGAGGTGTTCCTGGGTGACCTTGGGGGGTTGGTGCTCCAGACAGCCGAACAAACTGGCCCGAATGGGTTCCCAAGCTTCGTCACGACTCCAACGCACGCTGCACTCTTCTCTGAAAAACAGTGTAACCTAATAGCAGAATCCTTGCGGCTACTCACTAGATATTACTTGAAGACAATGCCTGCCTTGAATTCAACTGCAGATCTCAGAAAATGTTGGTAATTGAAACAGCACAAAATAAAAATTTTTGCTCAACATTAATTCTTTAAAAATAATTCTGCCCACACAACCAATAAAAATGTTCAATTCATCTCTATTCTGAACATTTCAGCTGCCTTAAATTAACATAAAAATTCAGACTAACTGCGCAATGAGTATAGGATTATGTCCCTGTAGCTTTCGTTTGGCAGTCTCATATTTTTCCTGTGGATACCAAGAGTAGGGGTCGTCGGAGTGAGCAGAAAGATTGCCAGAGGAAGCGGCAGCGAGACTGCGGGCGTGCTCTTGCCAGTCCAGACAGGGCTCCTTCACAAACACCATCATAGTATAGCGCCACTGCAACTACTACTGTATATCGACACATGAAAATATAGCAGGTTACAATCACAGAGATATGTATTGAATGTTCTTACACTCTTCCCATGTTTATTTAAAAGTTCCGTCACATTCTTTAACTTGGACTATATCTGCTAACAGGCCGTCTATTACGCAGAGGATATCTTCGTCCAGCGATCTCTTGCAAGGTTTGTCCTTGTGTTTGAGGGCTGCGCACCCAAACTATGTTTGGATGTGGGTGATTTGGGTTTTTTGGTTGAACAGGCGGTTGAGTAGTTTGTTGGAATTTGTTCGTCGTTACAGCATTAGTTCGCGAGATGAACCTCTTGAGATTTTTACCATGGGCATCCTTAATCTCGTTTAGCGTTGTATGGCATAAGGTATAACTGTTATTACCTTTATTTTTGATGATATAGTAAGGCCCAAGCCATTGTTTATCCAGCTTGCTATTCCTGCCAACTTTTCGGACTAGGTTCTTCAGTAGAACCTGATCACCTTCCTGAAAAGTATTTACGGGAAATTTGTTGGAAAGGCTGGCCATCCGGCTTCTACTTTGACGAAGTTTCGTGGCTACCATTTGGCGAATATTTTGAAGTTGATGTAAGTTCGGGTTTCCAGATACTTGGGGTAGAATTGTGTCGCTTGGAAGACGCATGGTGCATTGAAACAGTACTTCTTGGGGTGTTGCTCCGGTACTGTCGTGTCGCGAAGTGTTGTATGAATATTGGACTAAATTTAGGTTTTTGTCCCAGTCATTTTGATTTTCATTAATGTAATGACGGATGATTTTGGCTAAGGTTTGGTTGAACCGCTCTACCATTCCATTTCCTTCGGGGTGATAGGGACTTGTAGTCTTTTTTGCTATTCCCAAGTGCTGAAATAATTGTTTGATAATATTGGATGTAAAGTTCGTCCCACGATCTGAGAGAAACGCTGTAGGTAAACCAAATGTTGTAACAAATGACAAAAGTTTGGAGGCCACGGTTTCTGCACGCTGGTCTGGCATAGCGTAAAGCTGTACGAATTTTGAAAAATGATCTATAACAACCAGAATGTATCGGTTATTGTTAGTCGTTTTAGGAAGCTCCCCGAATATGTCCATACAAACTAATTCAAAGGGTGAATGACTTTGAATTGGAGTAACAGCTGGTTTTAATGAGCCTCGAGTTGTGTTTTTGGCACAACTTTCACATTCCTTACAATACTGTTCCACGTCTTTGAACATTGCTGGCCAATAGGCTACTCGTCGGAGTCGATGATAGGTCCGTTTGTAACCAAAGTGACCTGAAGAGGGGTGGTTATGGTAACTTGCAATCAATCTTGTTCTTTCGGATGGTGGAATCAGCAGTCGATGGGGACCTTTGGGCTTACGGTAGTATAAAAGCTCATTTTTTAGTTTGATCCGAGGCCACTCTTTAGTTAATTTTGCGTATTCTGGATGATCAAAGCTTGTACCTGCTGTTAGTCGCTTTTTAGAAAGCTTAGCTTTGTATATCTTTTGAAGAGGTGGGTCCGCTAATTGAAGATTTTTGAAGGTATGTTGGTCGTATTCTTTCGCTAAAGGCTCCGTTGTTTGACAGCTTTCATTTTTGTCTAGAATCCGACTTAAAGCGTCCGCATGAGGGATTTTAACGCCAGGTTTATGTGCGATGTCAAAATTATATTGTTCCAGTTTCATCAGCCATCTAGACAATTTAGGATTTGGATTTTTCAATGTTTTGATGTACATTAGTGGGCGATGGTCTGTGTGAATTATAAAGTATTTATGTAAAAGGTATGGTCGAAACCAATCGATGGCCCAAACAATGGCATACAATTCACGTTCAAAAGTTGTCCACTTTTGCTGTCCAGAGGATAACGCTTTGCTGGCGTATGCAATAACTTTATCGTGACCGTCGTGATTCTGGCTTAGAACAGCACCAATTCCATAGCCAGATGCATCAGTTGTCAAATAGAAAGTTTTGTCAAAATCTGGAAAGCACAGTGCTTTTTCACTAGTTAAAGCTCGTTTCAGTGCCTCAAATGAAGTTTGCTGATGTTTAGTCCACCGCCATTCTGCTTTCGCACTAACAAGGGACTGGATTGGGTGTGCTAAGTCAGCAAAGTTTTTTATAAATCTACGACAGTAACTTGCTAGTCCCAGAAATTGTTTTAGTTGGCTTTTGTTCTGCGGAACAGGATAGTCCGTAATTTTCTGTACTTTTTTGGGACTTGGCCTTATTCCATATCGACCGACTATATGTCCCAAGTATTCTAGTTCTTTTTGAAATAAAGAGCACTTAGACGGCTTAAGCTTTAGGTTAGCTTGTCGGAGGCGACTAAAAACTTGTGTTAGGTGTCTTAGATGGTCATCAAATGACCTAGAAAAGACAATCACGTCATCGAGGTAAATTAAACAGATTGACCAATGAAGTCCACGTAATGCTAATTCCATCATCCGTTCAAAGGTAGCTGGCGCATTTGTTAAGCCAAAGGGCATAACTTCAAATTCAAAAAGGCCTCTGTGCGTAGCAAATGCTGTTTTCGATTGATCTCTGGGGTTCATCTTTACTTGCCAATAACCTGAGAATAAATCCAGAGAACTGAACCATTGACATCCATTCAAAGCGTCTAGAGCATCATCTATTCTAGGTAGGGGATAAGAATCTTTAACAGTGACAGTATTTAATTTTCGAAAATCAATGCAGAATCTAATGGATCCGTCTTTCTTTTTGACGAGAGCAATGGGGCTGGACCATTCGCTGGCAGAAGGAACAATAATTTTATTTTTGATCATTTTATCCAGTTCTTCGTCAATTATTTTACGTTCAATGGGGTTGTATCTACGCATGTTTTGCTTTATTGGGTGAGTACTGCCAGTGTCAATGGAATGTGTTGTTATAGTTGTAGTACTTAAATCATCGAAGTTGAAGGCCATAATGTCCTCGAATTCAGATAAAAAGTTTAATAAAACAGATTGATTTTTGGCGCTTAAGGGCATTTCAGTGATACGAAAAGCTTGTTTTATTTTCTCTTTTGATTCAGCTGAATGTTTATGTCTAGTTTGGTGATCTTTATTGCTATCGTTTGATCGGTTATCATTGTCAACAATATTAATTTCATCAATTTCAAAACTGTCGTTAGTGTTATATGCGAGTGCAAAACCAAGTAAGTCATTCTTTGGAAGCGTGACCGGAAAAGGACACGGGTTCATAACTAGTAGCTTCACATGGTGGGTGTCTGTAATTTGGTGAAGCTGTCTAGCCGCCACGACCCCACGTTCACGCCAAAGCTGTGAATTAAAGGAAACATACACATCTTTATTTTTAGGCAAAGTAACGTCACACGAACAATCGACAAAGTTTTGGCTTAGTGCCGGCAGTTTTGTGTTTTTAAAAACACGCATCGCAGCTGTGTCTTGAGACACTTCCTTTTGCAGATGGATTAATCCACCATCAGGACAGTAAACGCACTGCTGCCCGAAATCCACAATTAATTTGTGATACTGTAAAAAGTCAATGCCAAGTAAAAACGGCTGACTTAGATCATCGATTAAGTATACGGTCCAGGCTTTTGCAAAGTTTCCTAGCCGTATATTAAGTCGAATTGTTCCCACTGATGTGACATTTGCCCTTTGCTTTGCTACTTTAAAAATAGTCGAATTAGAGCGAAAAGTAGACTCGCCAGGTTTACCTAATTCAAGCCAAGTTTTATAATTAATCAATGTTTTCGTCGAACCAGAGTCAACCAACATAACAACTTTTTGTGAATTAATATGACCGTGAATGATAAACCGAGTAACATTAGCAGTTAAATTGAAAATTTTCGGAGTCTTTACAGTTTTTCGCGATGAGCCCGGTAGTCGACTCTTTACTCCGGACTGCTGTCGTTTAAACGACGGTTTGCGCAATCTCTAGCAAAGTGACCAAAACCATCACATTCATAACAGCGCAATTTGTCACTGGAATTACTGTTACTTTTAAAACGCACAAAGTTACTTCCACCATTTTTTGGAGGTGGACTACGTTTTTGGCGGCGATTCGAAGGAGTACGGCTGCGACGGTAGCTTCCTGACGGTGTCTGGCGTGGTCGTTGTCTTTGCCGTTGAGTAGTGCCGGTTCGGCCACGTTCACGCGGGTCATATTTTTGACGAAACGACTTTCTATCTGGAGTGCGACTTTTTGATCTATTCGACTTAGTTCCACTTGTAGAGAGTACGATATTTTTGACCTCTTCTTTCAATGCAGCTATCTGCTCGTAAACGTCGTACTGCGGAGAAGCAAAGCTAGTAGAGTCTTGAGGTTTGTCGACGGCAAACACTTTTTCGTACTTTTTTGCTAGCTTCAAAACTTCACAAAAATTGTCAACTGGCGGGTCCTGAACCAAAATCCATTGGCGAATTTGAATGTTCACTAAACCACTAAGAAATTGCGTTTTAACAAAGGATTTTCGAGTCTCAGGACTTTCTTGTGCAAAGGCCTTTTTCGCCAATAATGTAAGCGCATCCGCGTAATCTTGTACATTTTCATTTGGTTGTTGTGTTCTTTGCTTGAACTTTTCCTGCAGTTCAAAAGAATTCACAACTTTTGAAAAACGACCTTTGAGCGCTGTCGTCAATGAAACCCAGTTGCTCCTGTCATCGTCAGATAACTCCAGGAGGGTCATTTGTTCATAGGCGGTGTCAGTTAGCAACGAAAGAAGCAGGCGACATTTCTTGCTTTCTTGCTCTTCGTCCGTACCAATTTGGGGCAAAAGGGACCAAGAAATCTCGAAACGGTCCAGCCATTGCCGGAAGTTTTGGGAAACTTCGAACGGTTGTGGCAAACGAACAGGGAAAAGATGGTCTGCCATAGTGAAAAAAAGAAAATAGTCACGGCACCAAATATAGCGCCACTGCAACTACTACTGTATATCGACACATGAAAATATAGCAGGTTACAATCACAGAGATATGTATTGAATGTTCTTACACTAGTTTGTAGCAAGAGACGGGCCTGGCTGCGGAGGGCCGTAAGGGTGTGCAGCAGGGAGGCACGAAACTGACCCCCCACGCCCACGGGCCCCAATAGACCCACCAGCTGCGGGGTCAGGCGGAACGGCATCAGCTCTGGCACGGGGGTCATCTGCAAAAGAACTGTCTCAGGGGAATTATACCTGGTGCCAAGAAATATAGGAAGTGCATGTTGTGTCATTAAAACTACTAAATACTTGCAATAGTCCTAAGTCGACGGTCGAAATCTCAATCAAGTATGCGGTTACACCAAGACACAGATGAGAGGTCTGCACTACCTAATTCGAGTCCCTTATCATTTTAACGGCCTACCATAATGGCCAGCTCTTCTACAGAGAAACTAATACGTCTAAGGGCCTTATCCAAAATTGGATTTAACGGATTAGATTTAAAATAATTTTGCTAATAACACCCCACTAAATTAATATAGCCGGCTGAAATTTTGTCCTACATGGCTTACTTACATTATTCCGATGTGTGCCAAATTTTAGTAACTTACGTTTAACTGACGCTGCGTTATTGACGAAATAAAGTGAAATCTAATCCGATAAATCCAATTTTGGATAAGAAGACAAGCCTAAGACTAGACCTCAGACTAAACACTCTTGCTTTTCATTCTATAACTCAACAATCTGTCTTACATAAAGTGTGACACCGAAAGCATATCCAAAATCGATGCCCAATACAGCGGCAGAGGCTGGTCGAATAAGCATGTTGCTGAGATGTCGATCGCCAATGCCCATCAGGTAGTGAGCGGCGGAGAGGGTGCCCAGGCTACGGGCCAGTCCAGTGCGCATGCGCAGAAAGCCTTCGGGGGAAGAGCACAGGGCCACCACGGCCCCCCTCAGAATATCGGGGGGGATGCGCTCCCCCGTCAATGTGCGGAAACGCGAGCAAACCAGCGCATGGCTCTTGGTGCGATAGGAGTGCATCGGGACGACCTTTCGATCATGAACCAACAGTTCCATGACATACTGGCGTTTCAGTTTCTCGTACTCCGGCCAGAAGGGGGTGCCCTGCAGCAGTCCTTTCACATCCCGCACCCCCTGGACCATCTGAACCAGACCCAGAGCGGGTCCCAGAGGCTGAACCAGATAGGTCAGAAGGGACAGTGAGCGACGGGCGCACTCAGCGTCAGCCTTGAGCGTCTGATTGACCTGGCGCAGGAGCTCCTGGATCCTCTGATCTTGCCTGAGATCTTCCCCCGCCTTCACCAAGTACGGTCTCTCCACACAGTCCTGCCCGATCATCCACACAACCATTGGCCGACGCAGAGACGACATCACCCGCACCTGAAACAGCAGAAACTAAACTAGCTGGCTAAAAATAGGCCCTTGGGAACACACCATACTGCCATGAGCATAAAAAGGTGAACAGGCATAAATTACACATAGAACTAAAAAATGAAAACCAATGTAACCACTGGTAAAAATAACCGTTTTAGCAAAAAATGGCTAGTGGCATTAGCAAGCATATACTAATCGAAAAAGAAAATCTTGTCTGCTGTCAGGTACTATACAGTTTGTTGCAACTAGCAATATCAATACAAATTGTGTTGTAGTCAGTCAGTAAGCATAAATACCTGGTTAGAAAAGCCACAAATGCGCACATGGTACTCAGGCTGAGGCTTGCACTCGCCAGTATACTGACCTAAACAATATGATCATGACGTGTTAGTTACTAGTTAGTGCTCACTAATGGCAAGCCTGAATAAAATAATTTCGCAAACCATTTAAGCCTATATTTGCCGTCTATAAATCATACCTGCCTAAAAGTCCATCCATACCAGTTAATAAGGTTGTCTATTTGACCATAAGCACATTTATTTTCAATGTCTGATGTAAAAACCTGACTAGTTCCCGTTTTGGCTTTAGATCTTGACTAGAACACTCAATCCGAGTGCAAAATTTCATCATTAAATCTGCAATAGTTTTGTGCACTAGACAACATCTTTCAGACTCTGACACGGACCAGTTTGAAACAGGCATAAAAACCCAAAAACCAACAGACCTGGTATTTCAGGCAGTGTGTTGTGGGCAAATGACTGTTGTCGGAATGTGGCCAGCCAGGGCGAGTAGTCTTGCAGTCGCTCCAGGCCAGGCTGGGGGGCGTCCTTTTTGATGGACTCTCGATGCGCGTCCCACACTGTGCGATCCCACGACACTGCTTGCTGAAATATAGACAAAGCTGCTGACGAGACCGGCTGCTAGCATTGGCTCACTTTTTTTCTATAGAGGGAAACACTACTATGTACTCTTGATAAAACTGAGGTATGTCACAAAGCGTACCATACGATGAAAGTAATTAATGATATCCATCATGCATCAGTAGGCCATTTGTTGCAAATTACAACTAATAGAACTCACCCCTTCTTTGATATGATCTAATCTATTTCCTTTGGAACCCAGAACAGCATCTATTCTAGCTTTGTGATTCTGAAATCATAATGAATGTTCAGTATGAAACAATTAGCTAATTATCACAACATGAATTTAAATATTAGCGCGACTACAACTAAAATACCTACAGGAAAATCACCAAACTTTGTGCATGCAAAAACACGTTCGTGTGGGTTGGGGCATTTCCGAAGTGAAATCGACTTTAAACTCTTCCACCATTCGAAAATAATCCAGTTATTCCGAACTTGTGATAAAAAAGCCGTTCCCTCACAGTCCATTTCCTTAGGTTGTCAAAGGTCAATAGAGTACTGACTGAGTTTCAGCAATTCACGTTTAAATTACAAGAATCATGGTTTTACATTAAATAAATTGGTGAAGCGAGACCCAGGGCACAATGTGGTGTCCTCCACTGGCACGCTCTGACGCCGAGACACGCCTGAAAACAAACAAAAAATGTTTAGAACCGATATATTATACACGATCAGTAGGTTTTCCTTACATGCGCAGATGCAAAATGAATACAGTGTTGTAGTGTTAAAAAAGGCTATAGGCGCTGTCTTTTGTTTGTAGTCAGTTCGTCAGTTTCGTTCCAACGTTTCGATACAAGCCAGTACTTTACTATTTAGCTCATTTTGCTTTATTTTATATTTACAGTTTGTTAACAATGTGTTTTCGCATGCCCCTTTACTTGGTAACTTTTTTCTATAGTAAGACACTATTTGCTAATTGTTCTTGTCATTTGTCAAAATGTCGAACCTGGCCGAAAATGCTGCAGCATGTGCTGATACAGTCTCTTGGCTTCTCGAGCTTGGCCTTTCTGGGCTGCCGATCGTATTTTATCCACCAAGTCCTAAAAAAATACCACAAACATTAAAAAAATTCTGGAAACATATTTTTTGTTTTTTACGGCTTGAGAGTGCAGCCACATACTTTCAGTCTTACTTTGTAATAATCCACACAAATCGTCCACTTAAACGTTACGTTTACGTTGACGTCTACGCGCCATAGCTAGTATGCGCAATTTTTGCTTTTACTTTATTTACTTTTTTTACGATTCTTGCTTCTGAAGCTGAACTGACACTACACCCGACTCCCGACTATAAGCATGAATCCGTCACAGTTCCACATGCTTTCGAGATTAACTAAAGAGTTTTGAAACAAACTAAGCCATCATACGATTAATTTAAGCGCAGGCGGTGTGACCCAATCCAGTGCGCGAATCAGTTCGCTGACCAGAGGAACCTTGGCAAACTCACACTCCATCCTAAAATACAGTAATAATTGCAGAGCTACACGAAATAATACATTGTCATGACTGACTCTTCTCCATTCGGACACATCTCGATCAGACGTTGATAGAATTGAAGGAAATAAAACGAAACACTTTTGTGGGTAAAATTCCTGATTCACTCACACATGACTTTCACCACTTTTACGATCTGTGCAATACCAAAACTTTCCTGCTAGATGGTCGACTATGGGCTAACATTCACAAATTTCTTAATGGCCCCTTAATTCGAAACTTCTTCACTTGGATATTTCCCATGCTAATGCTTGATAACGACTTATTTCGAATCAATTTACACAACATTAATTTGACACAACCACTAACCACTGAACTAGCTGGGCTGCTGGGGAGTCGTCTTCCAATTGGTATCCCGTACGACTTAGTCCAAACGGGTAAATCAGAGCCTGCAAAAAAGCAGATGGATAAATATGTATAATGCGGGCAACCAAATACCAAATCAAAATGCGAAACAACATCAAACTGGATCCGAACTTCATTGTATGAATTAAACAACTGACTTAGCCAAGTTCAATGACTCATTGCGGTTAATTATACCGCATTTTGATTTTCTTAAAATTCATGTTTTAATTGCAATACTATATATTTCTAAGGGGCTGTTTACAAATTCGAATTAACTGAATTATTAACTACAATAACTCGACGTAGAATTTTAGTATCTTCCAACATTTTGCACGTTTATGCACTGGACATAGAGGAAAAACTGTGCCGAATTTGAAAAATGTCTCTTGCGTCTGTGTTGAGTTGTTCCAGTTAATTCAGTTGCGTGCAAAAGCCTTGACATTAACAGCTGCTTCCTGTCGCCTGAGTTGTAAGCATTGTTACCTGTGGATAGAGGAGAGTGCACTGTTTAATGATGGAGTGGAGAGCGATTCCCTCTGGCTTGTCCAGCACTGCTAGCATTTGACTAGCCCAGCCCACGAAACACCAGCACGGCACATTACACGCCTACAATTACAACTTCATATAACCAAGAGTACATAATAGAAAGAGTATTTGTATGACACTCTTCATATTATGCCTTCGGGCGTTGTTCCAATGCGGAGCGCAAAATAGCCCGTTTATGTACGGTTTTGACCCCCCCCCCTCAAAACCGTACACAAAGCTATTTTGCGCTCTGCATTGGACGCACGCTCGAAGGCATAATAGGAAGAGTGTCATACTCTTCCTATTATGTACTCTTGATATAACACAAACGGGGAAACTGTCTCTGTTGTTTTCCTACCAAACAGATTTTAAAGTTGTAAATTAGAATCAAAGGCTATGAGACTTGGTAGCTATAGTGTAATAGTTAGCACAGCATTCACGACGTGAAAAACCTTGAATTGTATACCCACTGTTTACAAAAAAGTAGCCAATAAATACAGCGTTGTAACCAATGCAGTGTTTTAACCTTTTCCTGAAACAGTTCCCTAATATGAGGATGGGAATCCAGGAGTCTTAGGAGTGTGGGAAACCGACGAATAGCCTCGGTACTGGGCTGGAGAGCCAACAGGTCTAGTAGGGCGCCGGTGAGGCAGGGGGGTACGGTGGTGTTAAGCCAGGGCACCCCCTCCCAGGCCCCCTCCTCCCCCCACTCAAGCAATGAGTCCGCAAAGTCCACTAGAGCCAGCAGGCGGGCAGGACGCTCAGCAGACGGGCCTCCACTAACGCTGTCCGACAGCAAATCCAGGGCGTCTTTGGCTATGCGCTGACCGATCTGAAACGTATATAAGGCCTTCCTGAGCTAATCGAGATTTCATTTTGACTAAACAGTTTGAAAGTCATGTATACCTAACTTTCATAAGACACGAACCTCAAATTTTTCGTATTCGATCTACACTTTCGGCCATAAACAGTGTAAAAACTCTTTACAAACTTAATGCTAATTACCAGGTTATCCAATATCGACTTACAGAAAACGACGTTTTCAAGGTCAAAACTCACCAGCTCATCTACACTATCACTAAAACCAGACTACAATGTCAATAAGTCTAGTTATATTTTTAAATACTTAGTTTACTGCAAAAAGCGTGAGTGCTCCAGCTGTCGTGTTGTGCAGTAAACCGGTCAAGCGCTGTAAGTCCCTTTTGTCCGCACTGGAGAGGGCATCCAGGACAGCCCCAGTCTCCCCCGCACCCACACAGGCACGGCACAGCCCGGACAGACAACCTCCCAGCAGCCAACTGTCGCCCTCGTTACTTTCTAGATAAAACAATACTGTCACATTAGATATACATACTTACTACTTAGGTCAGCATTTTAAGTCTACAGTTGAAGTATGTAAATAGATTAGATGATTGGATTAGATAAGAGTAGGATTGGATTAGATTACAAACAAACTAATAAGAGATCATGGAACGTGCTTGTAAAAGCTGTAACGAATTTTGCACACAAATTCTCAAAGCTTCAGCAACATTTTTGGTTAAAAACTATTTGGTGAATACAAAAGTTGGTGCTAGACAATAAAAGGAGTGTTATCACCTTGAAGGGCATTGCAAAACGTACGGATGAGTTTGTGAGTAACAATGAACGTAGACACGGCCTTTGGAGGCGAAAGAGTGGGGGACTGGGCTAAGTGGAGGTCCAAAACGGCCGGGAGCCAACGGGTTACTCGGAACTCACGGGACCACGAGTCGCCTGCACTAGTTGCTGACTCCAGCAGCTAAAAACCAATTACATTTTCAATGACACTGGTCACGTGCAGGTAGTGCGTATAGAATGCATCATCATGAAGCGTGATACAAAAGTTACGATCAAAGCTGGTACTGGAATCAACAAAGTACTATGATCAGTATCATTTTTATGTATCTAAAAAACAATGTTAAATCTAAATTTTTTTACACTAAAACATTATTCAGTACGTCCACTGAGCGTTCACTCAGCATATTACTAAACTATGAAAATAGTCTCACACTGTTAGTATGGCCGAACAGCTGCTTGTGGGCTGTGGGGAAATTGCTCTGCTTGGTGGCAGCCTTGGCAAATGCCACACGCATGCTGCACAGAGCCAGGCCCGTTCGCTCCGCCCACCGCTCTGAGCCCGTCGTCGACAGCATCTCGCCCAAACGCTCAGCGAATAGTGCCCTAAAAGTACCGAAAACCATTAGGGTGCAGCATAACAATCATCTCTAAAGTTGCCAAACCATTTGGTGCACAGAACTACTGCTCATCACTGTCTAGTAAAATCTTGTATTCAGTTAATCATTGCCATATTTTTATAATGTAGGTACAGTGCTAGGACAACCGTGCTATACCTACTTATATGCAGTTTATGTCTCTATACGCCTCGTATAAACGTTTTAATGCTAACCATTAATAGTCAACTTGACCTAAAAGATACAGGTTACTATAGCGACAGTATTCTGTTGCTTAAAAGGCCCATGAAAAGAGCACAGATCTGCCATGATAAATAATTCTCCACCCAAATTTACGTTAAAACCATTAACCACACAATACCGACTGGCGTACCGTTGTGCAATGGTCTGATCCCACACGAGGGCAGGATCCAGCAAGGGGTGCGGAAACGCAGAGTGTTGCCATTGGTCTAGGAGGTCCACGGCTTGTTCCCAGTCCACAGAGCCTTTTCGGGCCCCCTCCCTCGCCAGCTGCAGGAATGCCCTCATTTCCAGTGCCCCCAGGATCGGCCTGACGTGCCCCCTCTGCCGGGACCGATCCCCGTCCCCTCCCCCATAGCCCCGCATCAATTGCCCCAGCCAAACACTGCTGTACTCCCAGGCACGCCCGTAGTCACGACACCACACACTCTCCACTGATAAATGCCAGCTTATGGAGCGCTAAATACAATAGTTATAGTGGATTAGCTAAACACTTACTTAACGCTGGGCGCAGCTTGAAACCATTTATCTGTGAATACTATGAAACCGGCAGAAAACAGTAATACCCACCGATTGTATGTAATATGTTTACAGCGTCTACTTGCTAGAGTGCGAAACCATGAAACTTGCCTCAGCATCTCAGCTGAGATGACGATGACAAACTGTGACAAATATGACACGCGGAGACACGTAGGTACACGACAGATCAAGCTTAACCACAAAACAAATACGTTAGCTCGATGAATAGCAAGAGTATATAAATGTGTCTCACTCTTCTATAAAAGTGGGGCACTATTAATACTGTACATTAATAATACAGAGTGTATGTATGTAAGTATGAACTCTGGATAATACTCCGTTCCTTCTACTTGAAAAGTTGTCGCAATATACCTGATAAGCTTCAGCAAGTTTACTGTCAGCGATGTCCTTTGTGCTGAGACATTTGGTCAACACAGGGCTGTTGTAGTGAGCATCTTCGCTTCGTCGCATTCGCTCCGCCAAACAAACCCACCCAATATACTTCTCCTAGATAACAGAAACAAGCTCTTTACATTAAGCCCTCAATTCAATTCGAAAGTCTTTTTCGGAGGTTCCCTTCAGTTTTCACCGACATCATTTTTACTCTCTAGTCTCGTTTTGTTTACCCTAAAACTGTGTCGGCATCAGGGTTTTTTTTTTGGGTCCACGAGTGGGTCCAGACTCAAGTTCTCTTAACTGGACCCAACGAAAATTAACCTGACCCAACGTGGACCCACTGTCGATTTTGAAAAAAAAAACCCTGGTCGGCATGATCCTTCAAGTGCCAAAAAGTAATTTTTAAGGCGCTTTCTGCTCTCAAAATTGACTATATGTTGCATATTT